>JAQFYE010005723.1:0-11602 GCA_034694305.1 Protaphorura glebata | reverse complement strand
TATACCAAAAATAATCCAGCTTATACCAAAAATTGTCTATAACTAAATAACCCAATATTCAACACCGATATTTAACACTTGTAGTTTTCTACAAAATGTTAATAGAACAAAGTGGGATCGAATGGGAAAACGCTGATAACAATCAAACGATAGGCCACCTTGTGGTAAATAGTCGAATTACGAGATACCAGTCTAGAGCGTATTCCTGCCAAATATTATTTTCCTTGTACCCCTATTAGTTTTTTGATAGCTTCTAAGGGGTTACATTAAAAAAGAGGAATGGCCTGCTGGAGGTAAAACTGTAGAAAGCGTTCATTCCTAGGCTTGAAGTGTTTTGAGAGCAACATGCAATGGAACAGCAAAGAAATCATTCGACCAAACCCAATAACGTGATCACGGAGGGAGTCCTAATAAAAAAAATAAAAAAAATGAGGATGGAAAGGAACTAGGATAATGTTAGTGTGGTAATTTAATTTTCATGCAATTTTTTCGTCCAGTCTTTTACCTCTTAGCCTCAAGGTAATGTGTATGTTTGGAAAGGAAGTCGGCCGGTTTAGAAGTGAGTTTTGTATTAAGAACAGGCTTTTATCACGAAATGAAGGGAAATGCAAAATTCTGTAGAAAGGAGTGAATTGCATAATGAGAGGCTTGCAGCCCGACTTGCGTGTCGCGTGCTTTTTCTTCAAGAAAAAATACTAAGCTTCCTAACCCTGTCTGGATGCGATCTCCGATCCTTAGAACTGCATTTTCCGTCAGGTATGTATCTTTCGCAGACGTGTAACTCGTTACCTGGACTTCAATCGATGAACATCTTTCCTAAAGATACATGACATTTTGGGAATTTTAATTGAAGTCCGGAGGTAGTAGTGATTCTACTGCTACTATACAAACTGAACTGTCAAGGAGATTTTAAAATCCGACAAGTTCCAAATCAAAATCAAAGATCTTTCACAGCCATAAGATTACTGACTATTATTTGCTGGGTAGACATCGCTGATATTGCATTCAAAAAAATATTCAACAAATCTCGAGTCAATCAAAAGCGGAAAATTAAAAAAAGACAGGACCTTGCTGAATTTCCTAAGCTTTGCTGAAACCTTAAAAGAACAGCCTATCCCATAATGTTAAAGAAGCGGGTCATCGATATTATGGAAAGAATGGAGTGTAACGAGAGTGAAATCGAGCAGAAAGCGTCCCGTACAGAAGTACGCTTCAGATTATCTTGACTGACGCCCATGGATGATGTACATACCTGAGAAATATTCTGTGACCCGTGAATCCTGGGCACTGGGCCCAGGAGTATTTTCCAACCCATTCCCTCCGAAAAGAAGGGAGGCTAGGATGATTGACCTATGATCTCCTTACGTTTTACTCCTGTGTGTGTGTGGATTGTGAAGTGAAAAACGATTATGAAGGAAAAGACGCGGGTTGTAGGAAAACATGTTTATCTCCTAGGATGAACGGTTAGGGTGACTGATATTTTCTATAAGGAAAGGGTTCACATGTGTATTCCATATACTCAGAATTCATCAAGATTGACGAGACTAGAACTCGTACTAAACAACACAATGGAGGAAAGAAAAAAAGGGTTATGTACGACAGGCCAGGATGTATCAGTTCAAAAAAATCAGTAAAATATGAAATTTGCAGGTATGCTAGGATACGTATAACAACACAAGAACATACAGTTAAATTGTGGGTTAGGTTCCAGTCCAGACGTCTTACTTTACTTGGAACATTGTCCGGGATAACTGTTTTGTTGCAACCAAGACGAAAAACAACCCCATACGTGGAGTTCAATTTCCCATTAGGTTCAATTCCGATTCATTGGATCATTCATTCATTTCTCCGAAGGTTCGACATCTAACTTCCTTTAACCCTTTTTTCTCAAAAAAATTCAGTTCCTCTACTCATATTGTGCGCACGCCATAAGTAGTTTTCCTTTCAATCCGAATCCACCTTTTAACTATATTTCAAGTTGTCAATATGTCAATCCAAAAAAAAAACGATTAGATGAGGTCAAATACTCGCCGCCACTGCCACACTTTTAACGGTACACAATCATGGAATTATTACCCAGAAACCTAACTCTCACGACATCTTCTTACTGGACGCCGAAGCCAGCCTGGCAATATTTGCTCTGGAGTCAACCCTGTATCTCGAAACAAACGAAGATATACATTTCGTAAGGATGAGGGCAGAATTTGAGTAAGAGGGGAATATAATTAATATAAGAGAGATCCTGTTTTTTTTCGTGGTTACCACGGTTTGCTAGCCTGATGTCCTTGAGTCGATTCCCAGTATCCTAGTAAAATTGTCGACAAAATGTACATTTCATTCGTGCTGGTCGGGTTGCAGGCGGGTTAAAACTTTATAAACCCGCGGCATATTGAATCGTATAACAAAAGTTAAATTTTATTGGAATTATGTATGGAGAATCGGTGATTAAGATTCCGTTGGCAGAACCCTTTGATCTTTATGGCCGCACGACTCCAAGGCAAAGTTCGGCGTGAACATGAACATGACACTGGCCTTGGTCAAGGTAATATCCATGTGAGGCAGTGCCTTAGGATCAAGTCAGGTAACAAGGACTCGGCCCTTGAAGGGCAGTCAGGATTCAGGATATAAGGGATTCCTGTCTACAGAAATATCCTAGACACCAGAATAATGGTTCTTTTGGTTGAATGCCAAGTCTGTCTTGAGAAGAATGGATGGATGGTTCATCTCACACTCATTGTCATTGAATCGGTCAGATGACGAGTGGTGGCCCAAAGACATTCAGTCATATCGGCCCATCCCAGTTCATCCCCTTGTCCATTATCACTTGTCATCAGGCCATATCATCGGGTCAAGATTAAGATCAAAGACAGAGGACAAACATCAACTTTGAATACAAAAGTACAAAGAGATGATGTCTTGCAATGATAGCCAGGACTCAGGAGACATTTCTGCAGAGATTCCCTTTTTAATACAGACAGATGATTTATATTCCCACTTCTAACTCCATTTTAGTTAAAAGAAAAAAGAACGATGGAAAACGGAGGGATTGACGTGACGTTTGTTATCTTCAGAAAATCAAAAGATTAATCGAAGAAAATTCTCCCATATGTTGGAAAGCAATCTTAAGTAGCTGAGTCTCAAGAGAAAGTACATGCACATTCAAAATTGATCAGATTAATATTGCAAAGACATGGTCAACATCATGGCCTATTTTGTAGAACAATTTCCACTAATTGGAATAATATCCAGAAGATGAGAATTTCTTCTTGAAACTTGCATACCATACCTGACTGAGGGATGGAACCCAGGAGACTGTGCTATTCAATGCTACCAGTCATTTTAAATGTGTTTCTGGAAGGAGGAGGACATTTCAGACGCTGTTATATTGTGTCATTCATACAAAATCCCAGTTCGTCATCACCCATGTCATCTGAATCCTTATCTGATTACGACGTGCACGACCAGAAACTTAACAAGTTCAATTTTCTCATTTCTTTTCACCTCAAAGATTTCGAGTCCGATGTGACTGTCTGTCGTACCTTTTTGGAAATGCGATACAATACAATGGGGTGCATCAGTCGATATTTTAAAGGGGGCAAACCTCAATCATCACGCCCTTATGAATCGCTAACACCATGCACTTTATTCATTCTATCAGCATCTGGGATACTTACGACGAAATAACTCAGGCATACAATTTTTTGGGATTAATAACGTAGAGAATATTTTGAGAACTTTAAATATCACTATTACGTATTTTCTTCCAACATTATTGAGATTAAAATACTCAAATCAAATTCCCAGAATACATGCAGAAAAGCTTCATCGTATTACTTTTTGATTGGAATTTTCTAAATGGGTTTGGACTTTGGAATGTTTGTACTCCATTGATAGGCATGATTTGTTTTGATCAGCGATAAAAAATCTGGTACAAAATTGGAACAATTCATAAATAAAATTTGCAAAATGTTTATGTCAGAGCAGAGCATTCCAGAAGCCAAAGCCAGCTTAGTTTCTGTTGCCACATACAGGTAGTGACTATAAGTGGAGCTACTCATCCATTAAAAAAGATAAGCAATCGTCCCTGTGCATTTATGAATGTGTCGTCATTCCTATAAATTGCATATTTCATGTATCCCTTGCATGACCAGATTATGAAATTCGGTTTGAATGTCACTCGAGACATTACAATGTGTAACGAACACAAAACATTAATGCCGCGCCCGATTAGTTGACGTTCAACAAAGTATAGGCAGTCCGTAGTTAAATTCACTCGACTAAAAATATTTTGTTTTTAACATTTATTTGTGATTTAAACCTCATGGGTTTCAATTTGTTATGCAATGAATGCGAAATCCTAATCATCCATTGAGATTTATGTATTTCCACACAGTCTAATGCGAATGTGACTAAAAGTATTCCGAAAATATTCTTCGGATTATTCAAATTCTGAAGACAAACTTGAAATTTTCAGAGTTTTCAAGGACCTTATGAATGGTTTGGGGTATCCAGAGGCGTTGTTTGGATGAACGCGTCATATTGGAGGTTGGATTCATTGGCTCAATTGAAGGACCACTTCAAAGACATGTGCAATAAATGTGCTTCTTAGAGTGCAATTTATGATTGTGTGTGAAGGGCGTATTGAGGTTCGGCATTCACCTAATTTGCACACAGAGGTCATCAAATATACTCGAGGAGCAAAGTCTAACAAACATGACCGATTTCCTGCCCAGATTATCTACTATTTCGAGATTCCCCGAATATTCATGAATTTGAATTATCTCTCACGTTTTACCTCTTAAGCCAGAAATAACTGGTCAGACCATTTTATCTAAGTGTCCAAGTGCCTGCGTAGTTCCAGGATCCACTAGCATTTATTGTTCACGTGAAATTGATATTTTATTCTAATCTTAACCAAACTAGACAGTAGGAGTGGATTAAAAATTCTTACAGGTGATATCAAGTGGAGATATTGCGATCTACAGTACACGTATCTCACGACACCTCGGAGTCTATACTATGCCCATGTAGATTTCCTTATTACTCGTCACTGTATTCACCGATTTCGGGGGCAGTGTTTTGTTTATCTTATTTTATGAGTTAGCTCTCGTTCTACCATACGAAATGATATAGTCATTTTCTTTGCGCTGTTCCACTGGTGAGTTTATATGGGGAAAGCGCTTTACAATACAGAGTTAAAAATTAGAATGGTGTCTTTCTAAATCAGCGAGCATAGTAACCAAAGAGAATTTCTGAAAATCCAGGAAGAATAGGGGCGCTGCGCGAGGGTTAAAACATTTAAACGTTGTTAATGACATGACACCCTATCTAAAATAGGACTTGTCTTCATGGGTTCTCTCCTTCTATTTCGGCCAAAAGAATTTTGCTATATATCCTGACTTATTATTTGGATTTTTCAATTTGCGTATAGTATTATCGTGTGATATCTGCATTTCCAAGTAATTGCGTTTTGCTAGAATCAATTTTTTTTCAAAAACACGATTTAACCTATCAAATTGGGTCGCGCCCTCTGGGAAGCCTTTTCCCCTATTCACTTCTCTTGCTGGTGGAAAATGATCCCACCAGAAATTTCAATCTTTACTCATATATTATAGATTTCCAGATCTGTTTCGGACGAATATTTCGACACATAAATGTCGTAAATAATACTTCAAGGAAGCTGGCCAGGTATTATCTGGTTCTTGACATCAAATCCGTATGCCAAGTGCATGTATGATCAGATATGATAAAACAACATCGGATAATTTTATATGATCGGACCGTACTGCCGGTTGGCTCAAGTGGTGTCATCATAAAGTAATTAGAATTGAAAACGAGAAACTCAAATAAATTATATAATACTTCAAAAATACTTGATCAGTGGACTTGCACTTTGAATCGTTTGAGTAGTATTTCATTGTATTAGTAAACTCTTAAACAATACGACATGCACCGCCCTATCCAATCGAAACCACATGAATCACTTACTAATGTCGACTTCGGGTTTGAGCACAGTAGCAATACAAATAAGTGCGACCGCGACCCGGTTCGAGTTTCGATATTGGATGAACCCGATCCGAATTCCGTATTAAAACGGAATTCGAGTTGGGTTCTAACGCAGCAAAGAAGTGGACCTCTAATGACTCACTCGTTAAAAATTGAGTCCTGCCTTTAGAGCATCTCGGATGAATCTTGAATGACCCTATAAATAGTTGACTACTTCTTTGAATTTGACCGACCAGAAGGACGAAAACTATGCGTGAAGGGCAAGAGGAAGTGGAAGACATATGGATCGGACAATTTGCTATTTGGAGACACAAATAGTACCCGACCAAGTTCTTCCGTCCGGCATCTTCTGTTGAATTTGAGTCCATGAAGACAAAATACCCGCGACCTGACCTTGTCCATGGTGAATTCATATATTATTATTATTTGAAATGAGAGGGTATGAATGTCCGTTCGTCCAGCCCAGTAGTGTCCCACACACAATGTCCAACTCAATTGAATGGAATAAATACGCTTATTATAGTACATATTTACTTTGACTACCTGTGTGGGTCCCTGTGTGTTTCCTTCCGTCCGAACTAAAAGTCTCCAAAAACCTTTCTTAAGTCTTTTCAATGAACTTTTTTCTTCATTCACAAACCTACTGGTAGCTGCCCACCAAAAATTTGTTCAGATATTGTCCAGTTCAATAGCTACTATTTTCAATGCTAATGGTTTCCCACACACTAGTCTAAATAACTTCTGATCGCTATTTCTTTTTCTGGCACTGAGAAAGGAAGGAGTCCTATGGTGATTTTGGTCAACAACTACTGACTTGTGGTGAGCTATTAGCCGTTCCAGCCAAAACAGAACCAACAACTAAGCTAAATAAAACTTACTCATGGTTTTAATAGTAACACAACTTTTTGAGTGAGAACTAAAGATAAGGCAAAAATAGTAAAACCAGTCGTAAATACCAACAAATTAATTAAATGCGTGCATTGTCTATCATAATCCTCCTTGATGCCTCTAGTTCTATGTGTCATATCTATTTTCGTACACACTAGCTTTATTGTAGACATTGATTTGGATGGCCTTTTCCATAGAGGTTGAATTATTGAACAAAATTTATGAAGGTCTTGAGACAAAATGTCAACGATAGAAAGGACCTTAGACATTAGGATAGGATTCTCGACCAGTTAAATAATAATTTTGATGCAGTGGTTTTTGTCGAATTTATGAAGCGTACAACAAAAGAATTTACCTCAATGTCAACCTGAGATCCTGACTGTGGTGACCGCAAAAGAGTTGACTCGAAAATTCCAATGTTTGACCTTTTTAGGTCAAGGTGAAATTGAGGAAAAGTCCAGGGGAAGATGTAAAATGACAGTCACCACAGTCAGTATCTCTGGTTGACAAGGTAAATTATTTTGTTGTACTCTTCATAAATTCGACAAAAACCACTGCATCAAATTTATCATTTAACATGGCCGAGAATCCTATCCTAATGTCTAAGGCCCTTTAAATACTGAAATCATTCCTTCGCGATTAATTTGGGTTGAAGAATCAAATTTTACTAAATCGATCGAACGATGTCTCAAAATAAAGGGATGGAATCATTGGATTTCCAAGAAATTCACTTTCAAACGTGTTTTCGTATGGAACTACATGATTTTATCATTTCTCAACATTTTATGGCAGCAGAATTACTTTTATTAATATTGATCGTCAGCGTGGCTACGCGCATCGTAATCATGTAAGCTTAATGAGGCTTTTTCATAAAAATTATTTACAAGATACAATTCCTCGTATTTGTCCCTAACGTTTTGGTTAAGGGCAAGATGGGAACTTTAAAGTTTTAAGGAACCTTGTCCAGGTGAATTATAATGAGCAAAAAAAAAATATAACCTTCAATGTAATTATCATAATGAGATCAAAGAAATTTCATAGAGATTTATTTTTAATTGAAGACAAACTCGGAACTGGACTTTGGACTTAAAATTACGATGTTTTTGATTTTATCTTGATGAACGGGTAAACCACTCGGCAGAGCGGAGAGATAATGGCCGCGTGTCCAAACAAGTGTTTACAGAATTAATGAATGACTAACGCATTCGACTTTGTTAAAGTTAAATATTCTATTATCTATCTGTTCAATCATTTATCAAGTATCGACGATGTGAACTTTGGACTTGTACGGAAGATTCATTTTTAAAACATAAACATGGAATACATTTCACAACATGTACTTATATTTCGGTCTGGCTTTCATCAAAGTAAAAACAAAAAAAATTTGCCAAAATTTCAGGCAAATCCATAACGTATACCCATTCATCTTAATTCATAATTTTGGCCTATTTTTATTTTAGTCTCATTTCACGGTGCTAAGCAAAACTAATTTTAATTGTTTATGGTATTCTGGTAATAGTTCGGTAAGGGTTATCAGAAAGCCTTCTCTGGGGTCTCAGAATTAATTGTCAATTGGTTTATAGGTTGTATGTAGAGGTTCAATTCACAAGTGAATTTATTTGTGGAAAATCACTTTGAAATTCTGCCCTTCAGTATTCGCATAACATTATATAATTTTTGAAAAGAGGAATGAGATAAAAGAAACCCCGTTTGGTTTTGCTCTGGTTAGTCGACTGAGTCTTTTATTTAGTCGTATAAATAAATGGAGTAGGGGCAGTGTAGTGTAGAATAATGCGAATGGAACAGAACAACGGTTACCATGTAAGTTACGATTAGAATTCCAATTCAATTTTTCTTCAGAGAAAGGTCACAGGTAGATCGGTCGGTGGGTTAAAGTAACAAACCTATTTGAAAATTATGAGCACGTCTCATACAAAATACAGTACGATCTAAGGGGTTCGTTGTTACATTATTTCATTTCTTGTATAATTCTCACTACATCTTAACTTGTTCTCTTCTTCTGTCACCCTCTGAGATTGGTCTCAGGATTTACGACACATCCAAATGAATAGACTCATTAAAGTACATCTATAGAATTACTAAGGTGTGCTTTTTATTACAGGGGCAGAGAAAAACTCTCGTCCATGAAATGTATTTTCTATTTTCTAAACGAAAGTCAGACTTTAGCCCATCACCCAAATTCCAAAGTACGCTTTCCTCAGGAAACGAAATAATTAAAAGTGAATTTTCACTGGGAAAGAAGGAATGATAAAAGTGACCTTACCATTTCCCATTGCATTGTGGGTTCAAAACGCTTTTAATCGCTACCTTTTACTGCAGAATGCTCTTTGGTCCAAATAACGCTGTGCACCTTGGATTGAGGGATAAACGACGGGAAAGGCTTGCAGTAATTTTATTTGAAAGTTAGCGTACAGAATTGTTTGTTTTTTAAAAAACAAATTCGACCTTATTAATAATACACGCATTTTTAACTTCCGAATTCCTAGTTGGACTGAAAACAGGCTGTTACTTTTGAAACTAGAGTTAACAGTAATTTGTGCCCAAATATAGTAAGGTCTTTAAACCACACTCATGGAGGCGCAGACCATAAACATGATTTTTTTCTATAATTGGGATATGATGGGTAGGGTGGGTTGGATTGGAAATAAATAAAATGCCAAGAATCTACGAGAGTTCACTGTGTCGTGAAAAATCGGAATCAGGTCGGTCTCTCTGTTTTTCTTGATCCGACAGACTGAAACTCGTTAGGGAAGGTGACAGATTTGAGTCTGTTGCGCCATTGCATTGTGACCAATGTAGAAATGATCCCCTTTCCTGCTCTTGATTTCACTTTCTCAACTGGATATCCGATTTCTCGGACTCTATTCTGTTCTATTGGATCAACTAGGATTGAATTATTATCCATCCTTTACCATTAATACAGTATCGCTGTACCTGAGCCCTATTGATTATAACGTATTGTAAAGAGCTTGGGAATGGACTCCGACTCGGGAAGGCACGAGGACAATGGGCATTTCAAATTGAAACCTATCTACCTGCCATAAAAATGTCAAAAATTAGTAAGGAGTGAGACACAGTCATATCTTGACGTGTAAAAATACCACAGTCCTGATTCAAGAACAACGAAAGGGACTGTTTGACGAAGTCCGCAGCGTTACATTACATGCAAAAAATTGTCACCAGAAGATGCAGGTTTAAGAGTTTGGCGATCTCGATCGGATTTACATTAAATAGTGTTACAGCTAAGGTGTGACCTCATGACCATTATACTCGTCAGAATAATTTGGTCAGCTATTTTACTTACTATTTATTCGATATGCTCCTACTATGTGAAGGTCAGAGTTCAGTTATAGTAGCCAAGCCAAGAATTAGATTCTGAAAATTCTTGGAATGATGCGTATACTGACCCATCTCCTCATCCCTATGTGTGGGTTTGATACATGGTGTGATTTTTGCTTCAGCGATGTGTTGGGATTTATCTCAGGGCTATCCAGACTAAATTCAATTTAATAATTCGTTTAAAATTTATCACGTGTGGAATTCGAATCTGTAACGTCGCATTCTGAACCTGTTTTATGGGAAGTGACTTTTCTCTATATTTTACAAATACAAAAGTAGGAAAGCAGTAGCACAGGCAGATTAAATTAAATGGCTCCTGACCTAGCTCCTGACAAGGTCTATCCTGACTAAACCTCCACGGCATTGTCAGAAAGTCGGAAGAAAATGAGAGAAAATCATTCCATGACCATGTATCTTCATAAAATCCCCAAATGACAACTTGAGCCAGAGTGCCGTCAAAGACGGACGGCGGAGTCAACCTGTTGATCTTGGCTTGACTTTTGGTTCGGAAGCATTTATTTCAGAACAAAGTCACCAAGTTAATCCATGGATGCATATAAGTATGCAATGCACTGAAAAGATTCTTGGTTGACACTAATACTAATAATAATATGTTTAGTGACTTGTCGTTTCTATTTTCTTCAAGAGTGACACGAGCTCCGTCCGACCAGTCTCTTTTGATCAAAACTCGTTGACATGTGAGGATCCGGGGTCCCAAAGGATCAACGTTTCAACCTCTTGTGCATGGACAACGGTAATTAAAGGAACATAGGTCCAGAAAGTCACACTCATTGTCGGATCGGTCCTTATCGATAATGTTGGGCGTGAGACCATTGTGAAGCGTCATCATCGTCCAACCAATCCTTAAATGCACTCCTTTCATTCAATTCTCACGTTTCTCAATTTCTCTGAGCCGTTTGCTCGTCTGAAAATAATTTAACGACTTGGTCAATAGGTCAATACGATACGACTGAAAAATGAGATGGTTGACTTCACAAGGGACACTATTGGGACACTTAGCTTAAATTAGGCAGAAAACCTTGCGATTAACGTTTCAAGCGTCCTCCACCCTAATTAGCAGATCCAAAATATCGACGGCTTTTCAAATAGCACCAATAGTCATAACTTTTTGCGAAATATTCACGTCCAGGAATTCCACACAGAGAGTATGTACAAATTATCTAATTCTGAAAACAGTATTCTTGAATTTTTCGTATAAAAATCATCGTTTTATGGAAACAATTGTTAGCGGAAATGTTTGCGTTAATATTAGTAGGAGTCTCATATACGCAGATTCCTCATTTTTCCTAACCCAGGAACGCAACGTTACAGCCTAACACGAGAGAAA
>JAQFYE010005722.1:0-11603 GCA_034694305.1 Protaphorura glebata | reverse complement strand
GAAAAATGTGGTGATTGTTCCTCTCGCCCCAACTAGGAGACCGATCACCTCCAAATGACGTAGTTGATATCTTTCTACCAGAAATGGAATGCATGAATTGTAGATTTCTTGTTTTTCCTCATTTACTTATCTATTGACCTATCTTAAGTGTCTACTCGGATTCTAAAACAATATATTCGTTTGTGTTGCCAATGTAAAGTTAGGTTTCGGTTAGAATTTTATTTTATTCTCTTTCTATGCTAAAATTTTGAGTAGGTTCAATTTTGCGGTTGTCGTTTTTAATATTTTTAGTTGGAAGCAATGGGAGAAATTCAGCAAGCATTCCAGAGGATTTCGTGGATGATTCTTGGACCAGTCGAAACCAACAGCAATATAGTAACAGTGGTCAGGATAGTCCGGAAAATGGCTACGGCCACGGACGTAGGAAACGGAGCGAAGGAGGAGGAAAAGGAACGTCTCCGGTTATTCATAGTCCATATTCGAGTCCTCCTGTTACGAATACGCCGTTGGCAATCAATGTGAGCTTTGGATCTGACGAGATGAAACGTCAGGATTCTATCAAGGAAATGATCGACACGGAATTAGCTTACATGACGGACATGAATGTTGTGAGAGAGGTAAGGTTCATAATATTCACCAATTCGATCTCGAATTGTTTTTTCAATATGTGTAGTTATATGTAGTTTATAGTTGTTAGGTTAGATTAGATGCAAATACTACGGAAAGCCAGAAATCTCGAATTGTCCGAGTCTTATAGCCGCATATAGGATCTGATCTAAAATTTTCGGAGATCAGAGGATCAGATATCCGAATCTGATAAAATGAATGTCGGATAAGGTGTCTGACTAAAAATGTAACACAATAACTATTGCAATCCTGAATGACTGTGATCGTCTTGGACTTTATCAAGAATTTTAATTGTTTACAAAATTTTGATTGTCGATTTATTATTTTTTTGATTTTTCAGTGTTTCATCACCCCATTGTACCAATCAGGTCTTCTTACCCACGATGAACTGACAGCTATATTTGTAAATTGGGAGGATTTGATTGATTGCAGTAATAAACTTTTGAAAGCTTTCAACGTCCGGAATCGAACGTGCGAAAATGGTGTCATCCTAATGATTGGAGATATTCTTTGTCAACATGTATGTAAATTCTGTATCTTTTTTTATTATCAAGATTCCATTTTTGTGAATATTTTGTAATTTAGTTAATTTTCTTTGACTAGATGCCAGCCATGATAACCTACATTCGGTTCTGTAGTGCTCAACTCCGCTCTGCATCACTCATTCAACAAAAAACTGAGAAAAGTCCGGAATTTCGAGACTTTTGCAAACAATGTCAGTCAAATCCACAAACGCAGAATTTACCCTTAAGTTCATTCCTCATCAAACCTATGCAGCGGATTACAAGATATCCACTTTTGCTTAAAAAGGTAAGCTAATTAATAGACTTGAACTTTTAATATGATTGCTAGTTCTTTATGGTGTGTAGCCCCGAAAATGCAGGTTGAATTTGTAGTGTGAAACAGATTGTCGATTTTCTCTAAATATAGCTTATTTTGGAAGTCCGTAAGGATGGCTCAGATTAAAAGCTAAAACCGCCGATAATTGATACGGATGTACGGCTTCGGCCTAATTTTGTGTTCGAGTATCGGTTTTCCATCGTATAATGATCGAATTCTGCGAAATGACCGATTATCAGTCTAATTTTGGTTTAACCACATATTCTATATTCAGAAATATTCGGTAAATCTCTAATAATTCGCATCCATGTCAAATGGGAAAATTTTCCTACGTATTTCAAAATATCCAAACCCATTCACCTCAATGAAGTGGGACATTTTTTGCACATGGATCTTGGTTTACAAAACGTTACACTTTGACCTGCCTGGAGCCCACTTATAGACAGTAGACAGCAAATATATATTTAGAAAAAGTGGGCTTCATTTTTGTAATTATTTTCTTCATTTTGTACAGATTATGGAACATACACCAGAAAATCACCCTGACCGACAAAATTTGGAAGATGCATTGGGAAAAGCCGAAGAATTGTGCGCACAGGTGAACGAGGGAGTGAGAGAAAAAGAAAATTCAGATCGGCTGGAATGGATGCAAACTCATATCAATTGTGAAGGATTGGAGGAGAGACTCATTTTTAATTCAAATACAAATACACTCGGACCTAGGAAATTTTTGCATCATGGGGTTTTGAAAAAGGTTCGATTGATAAAGTAGTTTGGTGAATATTTTTTTTACTTGATTAGGTAATTAACAATTTTGGAATTTATTACAGACTAAAAGTGGAAAAGAGCTGATTGGATTCCTGTTCAATGATTTTCTACTCATGGCCATTCCTAATCGTCCGCTCAGTCAAAGTTCATTTTCATTTGATCGGAACAAAAACCTCAAATTCAAAATGTATCGCAAGGTAAGTTTAAGGAGCCTACACAATTTTGTGGAAATTATTTTTATGATTTTTTGTGTCCGAACGGCACAGGTTTCGGTACCCTCGGATTTCTTTGTCGATTTGAATTTCTGATTTCAAATGAAATCGGATACATGAATATCTGATTTTGAGCTGGTCTAAGGTTTGTTTTATTGCTAAACTTATCTCACAAGCACATTTTTGATTTTAGCCGATGTTCTTGAATGAAATCAATGTGGAGGATGAAGGACTTCCGGAGAGTGAATTTATCATCGATGTGGAGAAGAAAACATATCAAATGTACGTGAGTGCACCTGGGGTCTCTGAGAAAAGACTTTGGATGAGAAACCTTCGAGAAGCTAAGAAAAAGAATCAATTGGTTGAACAGCAATATCTCCAACGCCAACGATCAAGTAAATTAAAATTATTAAATAATTTTATAAATATTTTCATGTGCTCGTTACAATTTGGTTATTATTTAATAATGTTGAATTCGCGTATTGGAACTTGGGACGTGCGCGACATGTCCATGAAGAGTGTTAAAATTACCCCTGCCATGTATCCATTTCTAAACGATTTTTTTTGCTACCGAGAAGAACGGTAAAAACGGTTAAATTCAAGGATTTCCGTTTTTGGCCAGTGGGTTATCCGATTCCCTCGGAACAGATTTCTAGTGAAGTAAAAATGACGGCGCTCCAAATTTAAGGTTTATTTTCTGGCTAATGTTTTAAAAAACAGTTCAAAATGTCACAATATTAGTTCTCGTGTATTTTCTGCTGGATATTGCAAAGAATGTCGAAATTGTAAGATATGAAAAACGGCGAGATGCCGACTGCAATCCCATTTTAAATATATTGAAAACTTTCTTTAAATATTTTTAAATCCACTTTCTATAGAGAAATCTAGCGTGGCGGGTAGATTACTTGTAACAGTCATGGAGGGTAACAATCTTGCCGACCCGGCAAACAGTGGTAAGAGCCTCTCCACAGCGTAGTCCGCCATTTTGAAATGAATGGCTGAATGATTTACTTGGTAAGGCATGGTTGTGGTCTTGCTAAACTGTGGTAGATTTGGATTAATTTTAATTTAGAAATCAATTAACCTGACTAATTCGAATACTGTCGCTGAGCACTTTACGCTGTCTGAAAGCACACCAGAGCGGACACTTGGCCGGTTTGAGCCTATTTTGGTATTTGCATGCGCTGCACGAATATCTGTCTAATAATCCACTATTTTTTGCTTTTTTTTTACTTTTCCTCTGTTATAGTTCGAAGGAGACCTGTAAAAGGTATTCTTAGGATTCGTGTGATTGAAGGCATTTCTTTAGCTAATCGTGATCCCAATGGTACTTTTTACTAATTTTCTTCCAATTTCTTTGTTTCACTTTCGGTCGTGTCGCGTCGGCTGGGCACTGCAATGGCATACCTATGCAGTCTCGTGCTTATTTGTTTGTTAGTGTTATGTGTGCATGTCTATTGTGTAACCTGTGTATTAATCAAAGGCTCCGATCGTATTAGATAATTTGGACTATGTATCAGCTCAGAGTTATCAACTTTACTTGTGAATTTTTAGTCAACCCTGCCTAATTTTAATTTGGCTATTTATTTTAATATTTATTTATTTATTTTTGTAATTTTGATAGATATTTTATCAGATTTGAAGTTGTAAAAATCAGATAGTCGAATCTTATCAGATCGGAGCCTTAGGAATATTGTGTGATTGACCCAATCTACCGGTTATTTACAATTACATAATATCTTATCGTAATTAGGGAAAAGTGACCCTTACTGTGAAGTAAGTCTTGGGTCTGAAATAAGGAAAACGAATGTAATTCGTGGGACGCTCAATCCAAAATGGCATGATTCAATGCAGTTTTCAGTCAAGGACCTTCATGAAGACATTTTGTGCCTTACCGTTTATGACAAAGACTATTTCTCACCGGACCGTAAGTATTTGGCATCACCTTTCCACTTTTTGCTCGTTGGGTTCAAAATTGGCACTGTCTTTCGAACATTTATAATAATGTTATTTTTATTAATATTATTAGAATTCTTGGGGAGAACAGAAATCGGAATCGCCACAATTTATGAAGAAACAAGAAATCAGAAAACTCCATGGACAAAAACATTCCATTTACATGAAATTGAGACAGGGATGATCACAATTAAAATTCATTTACAAATTTTTGAGAAGTCCAAATAGAATCTAAGATTTCACTAGAACTTTATTTGCACTATGTGGCAGCATCGAATGGAATGTTGGTGGATAAATCGGCCGTAGGCCGATTTATTACCAACATTCCATTCGATGCTGCCGCAAGTGCATATTAAGTTTGACGTGAAGTCATGATTTTACAAATGAGGGGCCAGAAGGGCGGCGAAAGTTTGAGGAGGAATGCTCTGCATTGTTGCCATTCGTCGCCCTTCGGGCGACTCATGACGTAAAATCGTCAATTCTCCAATATCATCACCGGCCACAAAATTCCTCTACTTAAAAACAAGACATGCACAATTTGTAATTTATATAATGCAATATGCAGCGATCACAATGCAAAAATGCAAAGGCAGCATCCGGGTAACATTAACTGAACTATATGTGTTGTGTGTGTTTTTTTGTCGTAAATCGTTTGGTTTAGTTTAATTAATTATAAAATGCGCCATAAATTAATTAGCATTAAAAAATTAGTGTGTTTAGCTGATATTATTTATTTTGTATGATTTGATGTATCACAAAAATAATCAAGATATCGGTGAGTTTGATTTTATACAAGAAATGGGTTAATTCTGATTGATATATATTTTCTACCGCAATTTAATTAAATGCAAGCAGCACCACCCAAACCAGCCATAAGGATATTTATTTAGCTTACAAGATTCGGATATCTTTAGTATGGTCTGTGCTCACTCACAGTCACAAGCACGCTTATTTTTGGTTTAGTTAGAATTAGTCTTAAAATTAAATGATTTAAAGCAAATACAAATTGTACGTCCTCTCCTAACCGCACTTAGAAACTTAGAATACATTAAAATTGAAACGATTATTTTTGACTGCGTGGATTTAGTTCGAGTGTATCATTCAGCTGAATAAAACCAACATGTAGATGTAATAGTACACAACTACTGACCTGTCTCTTGCATGAATTACTTATTTTCATTTTTTTGCAATATTGAAATTCGGTGTTTTTAACCATGGACTTTCAAGTTGGCGACAAAAATACTGTACGATTTGTTGAGATTAATATGATCTTCCACGAATATTTGATCCGATACGTTGCCTGCCGGTATAAGAATGTCCTGAGTGGGTTTCTGTCAAAATTGGTCATGTTAATATTCGTTATAACATTATAAGGAAGTTCCGGCCACATTTGTCACAGTACCCCGGAACTAACGGGAACTTACGACTAGTTATTACATCAGTTACATACATTTTGAATCCAATTTTTGCTCTGATAACAATATGTCCAATATGCTTGTTAAATTCATATGAAATAATTTCTACCACACAAGTTCAGAAGTTCCTGAAAAGTATAAACCCCTTGCATTACCAAATTTCAAGGTGTATACCCAGTTACATATAAATCAATAATCCGAATAAATTGACCGGAAATAAATTCTTCACTAATTTTAGAATATTTTATTTATTTATTCTGCCCAAACATGTACAATATTCAATTCAGAAATCAGAATGACGAATTAAGAACAAAGCCAAGACTAAGGCACGAGAAAAGGCGGTGGTAGTACTTTTCTCCGAAATTATAGATCCCAATGGCGGAATTGCACATCTCACCAGTGCATCTACAAACTTTGGGTTCGGGAAGTTTTTTACTTTTGCATGTTTCTTTTGCTTTCGGCTTCGTGTTTTCTGTCAAGCATCCACGTTGCACCGTAATCCCCGCTAGATAATGTCCACAATTAAAAATACACATTAATCGACATTCTCTGTAAGATTATATTGGCCAGCTGTTAAGGTCCCTTTAAATTGTATTGGATTACGTACATAATACCTGTTTTTCACAAGTTTTTCCAGGGCATTTCACCATAGCTTTCGCTGACATGTTTGGCTTTTGACAATGCACATCCTTTTTTGGGTCGTTTAGACTCGAACAATTCAGGCACATGACGGCTGAAAATACAAAATTAAATTCAAAAATTCAGAAACAATTCTATATTTTCAATTATTGAATACTTAAGATAAGATATTCAAAACTGGACGAACAGACGGTGCATTTCTGTTTACATATTAAAGGAAGACACGTATTAATTGACATTCTCCGCCCTACCAAGTCCAAAGTCGCCGTTCTTTTTAAAATTGGCCTCGGGTAGGTAATGATTGTAGGAAATAACTCCGGACCGAGTTGACGTTTACTTAATTTTGCATGAACGATTTACCCATGACGCCTTCTGGCGGAAGGAAGAATGTGATGACAAAGGTCACCATTACAACCACGCTGAAAATGGCAGCCATTTTGTACCCCTCTTGGCAGACCTTATCAGTGTGTGTGCAGTGTACGCGTAACCAAATGGCAATTAATCTCCCAATTAATAACTATTAATGCAGTCAAATCACGTAAAGCAATTCAAATCTTGAGCTTCGCAAAGATTTTGGCAATTTTCAACAGGACATTACTGTTACATCGAGGTTTAAACAAAGAATATAATTTATTGTCTACAACTTGTACAGCGCAAGTTGTCATAACATTTTTCTAAAATTTGAGGAAATCCGTGTAGCCTTATATTGTCAAAATCTGTTTCAATTGAATCTGACTCGTGCTTACATCTGGTTGATCTTTTGTAGCAGTAGCATGATCTGACTCTAAAAAAAAGTCTGTAGGTAAGGGTTGTAAGATTTCTTATTGGTATGTGTTACGTGTCTCTATCATCGTGAAAATAAATTCGAATCAATCAATCGACATAAATCTTACGCGTTGTCTTTCTTGTAGTTGGAGCAATAACTTAAAGTTACGTGAGTATAAATTCTTTCGCCTGTACCTAATCTCATCCTTTCAAACTGTTACATTTAAGTATTATTAAAATCTTCAATATAATTATGACAATAGTCAATAATTACTTCAGTCCCGTAAATCGTCTGTTAGTCGTACTTTAGTTTGATTCTCTGAAAATTAGGAGAACAATAAATTAGTGAAAACCCATGAATTTTCAGACTAACTTTATTTCTCTCAACATAATCGGATGTTGCCTTCTTTTATTCCGTAGCGTTTCAATATATCTGCTGCCGTGACATATTTTAAATCGGAAATATTAACATCGTGCGTCAAGTTTCAATAAGAAAATGTGTCACTCGTACATCCAGTAGGACATTTGATCTGAAAATGTATAACCATATGCCATCTACTCGCGTATCTAAACGTGATAAAATCGCACAAACCTATTCGGTCCGGTTTTTATGAATTATTTTAATTGGGAAACGCTTACAATTAATATTTATTCAATTCGAACTTTGCGGCATATTGGTGCATGCAATGACATACTGTTTGCTTGTAAAATTTGATGACCAATAAATTTATACAGAATTCCGCTTGCCGCATTTATCTTCGGTAGTAAGGAAATATGATATTCACAAACTTAGACAAATGGTATCTGAAAATGTACATACAAATTAGCAATGTCCAGCCTATAATCAGTGTCTGAAAGGGACAAATTGTATATTTTACAAAATCCGCAATACCACATACAATATATATATTCAACCAAAATCGCGAAAGAAACTTTTCTGCCGTTTTAATTAAATGTCCGTAATGCATCTAATGGACACTTTTCGTCGTTGACGAAGACGCCAGAGGAGCTTGCGATTTAAACCATTATTTCAAATCTTCCATGCAAGGGATCTCAGGAATATTTCTCAGCAAGTTCTAGAGGATTGGCCCAAAAAAGTTCTTTAATTCTACACGAAAACATTATTCAAATTCCACTCATAGTGGTTGTCAATGGATTAAGAATATATGGTGTCGGTCTAGGTACTCCTTAGACAATTTCTGCTTTAAAGAAAGTACATAGTATAAAATGTTCGAATGCTCGAATCACCAGGAATGTCACCCAAACTGCAGGTATTGAAGATAAGGAATGGGTATTTGTGAAGATAGTGAGTGAAAGACCATCTAATCTCCGCATTGTCCTTATGACAAATAGTGAGCACTCGGATCTAACTGCAGCTTAGAGACATTTCGGCAATTGACCCCACTTTCAGACGCCATTAATGCGTCACACTTCCATGACCACACAAAGCGCGTTTTCCGCGAGTATTTCTAGAGGGCAACCTTTTAGACTTTCTGGAGAAAGTGTTTGAGTCATGCAATCGTCGATCGTGATGGATTTAATTCCAGGAGTCAAAAGTACGATTTAAGTTTATACTTTTATGACTTGATATTCGAGATTTGGAACAACCATTAATTTCTCACCAACTTATGAAAAACAAAACATGTGTTGCATGTACGTGCTAGCGTTTATAATGAACAACGCTTTTTATCGGAGTTCCTTCAAAATTTAGTCAGTCCTTCAAGATTCGATCACTCGTTCTAATTTCTGATAAGCCGAATTGCGGTACGACTTTCGTAAATTTTACAAATCAGAATGTCATCTTCTGCTTCCAACGTGTACGATTAGTGTAAATTCAAACAAAAAGTGAGTCTGTCTTTGCAGCAGTGATACAGTCAGCCCTTTATAATTTCTGTTGTGTGGAGTGTTCAAACTGATGCTTGAAGGATTCTTTAAAAACAAATTCACTCTTACTACTTCCAACTAAAAGAGGGACCTTCCGTCGGCTGAATACTAAGGTATCATGCATCATGCATCATACGAGTATGTAGACAGACCCAACCTAATATTATAAACGGCTCGACCAATTTTTTTTTCAATTATTTTATTTATATATTACGCACATAGCTAAAATGCAGGCGTCATTGCAAGTAAGACTTACCGCTCGCAGATTCCACAATAACATTACAAAATGTATATCCCACACCTCCCTACACTCATTTCAACTGCATATGCGCGAACTGTAGTCTTAATGTTGATTGCGTTGCACCCCGCAGACTCGTAAGTATTGACACAATCGTTATGAAGTTGACATTGCATGTAGTCACAAATTCTGAAAAATATGAACTTTTGCCTACAGGTTTAGAGTTGAACATCAGCCGTTTTTGGCCTTCTGCCTGAACACGCAGTGGAAATATCAAAATTTCAAAAACCGAACTCGACTACCGCATTCGCGTGTCTTTCCTGAAAATTTTAATCTGGGATCAACAATTTTTGAGCCAAGTGATTTGCCTCAAAATTTCACTTTCCCTTAAGGTGCTCAAATCCCGTAACAAAATCAAATATGTACATAAATTTTAAGTTTCAATAAGATATTGAATCTGTAGAGAATGTCTAATTTAAACCTACATTCCATCGTTCACCCTACATTGATACATCCCCACCCTGAAACCAGTGAAACCTATATTGAGGCTTTCGTATTATTTAGACTCATACCTGAAAACTGGATCGGCGGTTCATTAGTATTAACCCAATTATGTGCAAAATATTATCAATGAACGAAATTTAAAGAGAACATAATAATAATATTTGACTCTGGGAGTGCAAACAATTAGGTGGTTGTATCGGTCATACTCTTCGCTTATACTGTCGACATTGTAAACAACAATTCTTATATTCAGTACACATTTTCGGAGTCATTATAAAATTTTGGATCAACCGGACGGTCCAATAATGTTCAAGTCAAATTATTATTATTTTCTTCGTTTGCATTACATTTTAAAAATTAGCTGCAGTTGAGGGTCCCTATCGCACGGCTGGAATACCTCGGCACAGAATGGTTGCATCCAATATTCTGTACTCTGGTGTCGAATTGTTTTTCCAGAATGTCCTGTGAAATGTTTAAATAATCATTAGGTATGTCAAGTGTGAATAATTGGATACAAAAAGGAAGAAACCAAGAAAGTGGACATTCCGACTAACAAGACTAGGATGACTGCATACCTGACGATCATGATATCTCATGTCCCTTAAAGAGATTGGTGTTTATCTTTATGCCGTGTCTCTAGAAAGTTGTCCTATTCTACAGTGATAAAGAATTTGAATGTTTCCAAATTCTGGTTGTACAATAATTACAGTATAATCGTCTGATTTGTCGGTGTTCATTGATGTAAGTGCGAGTAGACTTCATACTCATGACACTGACAACTTTATTTTGAAGTCTGGAGGATTCGGTTTATTGTAACTTTAAACTATGAAGCTTTCTCAGTTCAGAATCGAACCTGCAAAATCGGTGACATATGTCATATGTCATTTGTTCAAACCTCACCAGACTATGATTTGAGAAAGTGTTTGATTTTAATACTGAATTCGAATTATTTCTAATTTGGACGATCCATAAAAGTTTACCAATTCCATATTTCTCTGTATAGTTCCAGTATCCAAAATACGTGAATCTCTGTTTCTTGTTCCTTGTAGATGTAATGAATAATCTTCGAATTACATCAAGTTTGATGTTTTGCGTATATTGTACTTAAGATTTTTTTTCACAGAAACTATTGCAAATGCACTCAATTCTTAAAATTGTAATTGTGGCGACGATTCTTCCATCTTAATCCAACCTTTTCCTCCTTTTAATATGTAAAGTTTTTGTATGCAACAGTTTGTCGTTCCAGCATGGTACATCCCAAATTATTTCGACACGTTTAGAGTCGTATGCCCTCAAACTGGCAATGCTTGGTGTTCCCCTTAAGCACTAGGTTAATATAATAGAGACTTATAAAGGTAGAATATAATAGAGCTTAAGCAGGGCTATGAAGTAATCGGAATAGTAATCACAAAACAATCTAAATTCCAATTGGAATCAGAATCGAAATTCAAAATGATTAAAATCGCAGTTCTAAAATAATCATAATCGTAATCCGAAATCGGAATCATAATTCTTAATGTTGTATATTGTTAGGACATTTTGTAAATTATTTTATATTTGTGGAAGTGAAAGTGAGAAGCCGAAACAACTCAGCTAAGTAATCCACTCCCCCTCCTGAGTTCCCAGTGAATTGACTCCAGTGTGTAGTTTTTATGAACTAACTGGAATGGAATGTGAGTGGGAAATTCCTTCTACAACCTTCGATGACTAACGAACAAAAGACGACGCTTGGCCAGAAAACCCAAGCCAGACTCA
>JAQFYE010005721.1:0-11606 GCA_034694305.1 Protaphorura glebata | reverse complement strand
AGAAATTACAATTATGTAATTGTAATTGTATTTTGTAATTTAATTACATGTGTAATTGTAATTGACCCAAGTCTGGCTGCAGGGGGGCGGCAAAGGTTACGTGCCACCCTGTACTTATTTCTAAATTTTTAAATAAGGTAAGAAACAAGAAGTCCAAAGAACTTCTCAAAGTTGAACGGCAAGACTATGACAACGAGACGCATTTTTACAACATTACAACGGCGACTCCGCTTGAAAAAGAACAAAAATATGAAATATTTATGGAATATTTGGCTCCTGTACTCTCGAATCGGACGGACGGTCTTTATTACGTCAATTATTTAGTGCCCGGGAATCCGGAGGAAAAGTGAGTTTTAGAAAATAATTCGACCGTCCGCGTGCGTGTACAGGGTTGGTCACAATAAATATATGTAGAAGATTTTGACTCACCCTGTATACGTAATTAGTTTGTAAAGAATTTAATGATTTAAATAAATACTTACACAGGTACATGGCAATTACCCGTTTACAATCCGCTCGTGCGAGGCAAGTCTTCCCATGTTTTGATGAACCAAGATGGAAACCAACTTTTGATTTGACAGTTGGGAGAAATTCAAATTATACTTCGTTGTCCAACGAAAAACTGGCTAAGACTGAAAAACAGTAATTAATTTTCATACTTATTTTTAATATTAACCAAAAAATCGCTCACAATTTGGAATATCGGAACCATTGGTCAGAATCTTCCAAAAAGTGGCAGATTTCTATGGACTACCCTGTATAACAACCACATTTTTTGTAAAAATCCAGTGAGACCTTACCAGGTTGGTTTTGGGACACTTTTGAGCAAACGGCGCCAATGGTCACCTATTTGCTTGCCTTCAGTGTGGCGGATTATGACGTCGCACATGCTAAGGCAGGAAATTACAGACTTCCGGTATCCATCTGGGCAGCTCCACATTTGATCAAATCCGGATTTGCTGATTATGGCGCTGAAGCAACAGCGAAAATCATGAATTTCTTCGAAACTCTTTACGGGGCAAAATATCCAATGTCCAAAATGGACTCCATCGTCGTCCCGGAACAAGGATTTGCCATGGAAAATTATGGAATGATATCTTATGGGTTCGAATTTTAAAATTACAATCCTCGGGGTAGGGTAGGCCGTGCTAATTTGCCTCACCCGCCATTTGTGGGGGTGATGGTCACATGATCATGTGCTTTTTAATACAGAGATGTGCTCTTGTATCGAGATGGGGAAACAACAGAAGCTGGACGTGAAAGTTTAGTGTCCTTCATCTCACATGAGCTCGCTCACCAATGGTAAGGCATATTCTTAAAATTTCTAAAGGCGGCATGGCACAGTCTGGTAAGTAGTGAGTGGTACAACAGTCCCGGGTTCAATTCCACTCACTTACAACTTTAACTTTTTTCAACTTTCATCTAAATAGGTTCGGAAATTTGGTGACTTGCAAATGGTGGTCTGACGTTTGGCTGAATGAAGGGTTCGCTACATACGCGTCATACATTGGAATGGAGCCTTACCACAATGAGTTCTTACCACGACAAACTATTCAGCACAAAGTACAAGATGGGCTCAAATCTGACGACGGTCCCAAGAGTCATCCACTGGTGGCGGGAAATATCAATACGATTGAAGAAATCGACGTTCACTATGATGCTCTGCAATATTCTAAAGGTTTGTTTGCTTGTTTGTTTGATTTATTTTCTTGAGCATATTTTACACAACATAATAATCAATAGGTGCGGGGTTAATTCGCATGATGGAAGGCTTCCTGACTGAAGAGACTTTCAACAAAGGAATGCGGAAATATTTTGAAAGGACGTCAAATTCGGTGGCAGTACAAGATGACTTGTTTTTAGCCCTCAATGATCAGGCACTCGAGGATGACGTCCTTCCGGCCAATAAAACCGTTAAGGAGATTATGGACACCTGGACCCTTAAAATGGCTTACCCATTGGTCCGGGTGTCTCGTTCGGGTTTGGACAAAGTTACATTTTCGCAGGTTCAAAAATTTGAACAAATTTTTATATCGAAAAATTCATGATTTTTTAAAAATACGAATAAAAAATGAGTATTTTTTCAGGAACATTTCTCAAACGGTACTGGCAAATTTGGCAAGGAAGATCTGCCAGAGGAATTATGGGAAGTTCCTGTCTCAATCGCCACAAGAGAAAATCCAAATTTTGGTGACCATCGACCAAAACTATGGCTGAGTAAAAATGAGAGCTCAAAATCCTGGAATCACAATACTTCAGAGTGGATTCTGATCAATTTGGAAGGGACTGGTTTCTATCGCGTTCTCTACGATCCTCGTTTGACCGCTTTGGTGAGCGATCAGCTGAATGGGAATCATTCTCTCATCAGTCCTTTGAGTCGAAGTCAACTGCTGGACGATTACATTGATTTAGGCTTTCAAGGTATGCAAATAAATTATTTAGGGTAATGTGGGCTATTTTTCCCACAAGTGGTAAATGGGGCTAATTGGCCCACTTCACAAATTTTCTTTTGATGCAGAGTTTGTGAGCATCGAATCAGCTTTGAATTTAACGCGATACATGTCTGCCGAGACGGATTTTGTTGTCTGGAGCACATTGATGACAAATTTGAGACAAGCCTACAATTTAATGCGTTCGACGCCTAATTTTGACCAAATGGCGGTAAAGTACCAGTTAATTTTGTGTATATGTATATAATTATATTAATCTTAATATTAATTTCTATAATTCAAGAGTTACTTGGAGCCACGCCTTAGCGGAGCACTGAACCTGATTGGAGTTCGACAACCCATGGCAGAGAAGGGTATGCCGGTTATCCTTCGAGCCCAGTTGTTGGATTGGGCGTGTGCCATGGGGAATTCAGATTGCATTCAGTATGCAGAAGATTTGTTCAAAGAGTGGCAGGGGCATGCATCGGAACCGAATCCGTACGTGACGCGTGTACACAATTATTTAGAGGGTGATTTCCACCAATGTTGGGCGAACTGGTCCCTCTTACCCTATTATTCAGGTACTTAGTTGACTCATGATAATGTAATGTTCCAGGTATCCAATTGATGTTCAATCCGTTCTCTACTGTACGGCAGTGACAAATGGCGCAGAAGACGCATTTTCTTTCTTCTTAGAAAAATACAAAAATTCCACGTCTGACATCCAAAAGACTCGCTTAATTGGGGCCTTGGCTTGCTCAAAAGATGGCGCACTGATCGATAGGTATTTTCTCAGATTTTGTAATACTAGGGTAAGGTGCCCTATTACGCCCCTGTGTCTCAATACGCCCCGTTTCCATGATTCACACGTGATCATATAATTCCTTGTGGCGAATAAGGACACCTTACCCAAATACACAGATTTTTACGAATTCTAAATTTTGGTATTCCTTAAAAAAGACTTCTGGAAATGAGTGTTGACAAAGACTCTGGGTTTCCAAACGCTGACAGTCTGACTGCCATGCGAAGAGTCGCTGGAAATCCTTTGTGGAAAAACAAGACATTGGAATTTATTCGAAACTCTTTTGACAAAATCACGGGATATCATGGGAAAGCGAGTCCAATTGTGAGTGTGGTCTCAGTTCTAAGTTCATTCTGTGCTTCATCTTACTACTCGGAATCTGTAAGGATTACTCCGCGATTAAGACCACATTATTTTACAATACAATACACTTGACAAGTCTTCCTTAGTGGGTGAACTCGTACTGCCCAACCAATACTTCAAAGCATTCAAAATGCAACGGAAAAACGAAGACCTTTTGCAAAATCATCCTCAAAAGTTTTTCGGTTTGAACAGTATGAGCTCACCTATAGTAGGGACGTTGTCAAGTTATGTTGATTTAAATTAGGGTGAATTTATTCTTATTTTTTACTCATTATAGATCCGAGAATTTATCAAAGAGAATGGCAAGGGGAACGGTACATTTAAGTTCAGTGCAGATGAGAGAAAAACTTTGGACGAAGCAGTGAAAAAGATCAAGAAAAATATTGATTGGGTTTCTAAATTTTCAAATCGAATTACTTCGTGGTTTGCCACCCATTCCGCCTTAATTTCAAACCAGAAGTGAAATATGACTTAAACGTTATTATTTATTTATGATCAAAATTTATTTATTGTCAATTTATGTATATAATTGGACCCTTTGTTCTTAAAACCGCTTAAAACAGTAGTTGAAAGAACGTTTCATCAATAAAAGGGCACCACCGCATAGACTTTATGAGAAAATGTAACCCGTTATTCCTATTTTTTTGTTTTTTGATACGTTGTAGACCAAGTAATCTTGATAAACTTTTGTGAAGGTTCTACTCCCAAAAGTCTAACCGTTTGGCGGCTAGAAATACACAGGTTGGCATGTAAAGATGCCGTATAGTGACGATCACTCACTTTTACCTTACATGCCCACCTATATACTTTTACCGGCCAAACGGTTAGAACCTTCACAAAAGTTGCTCAGGGTCACAAGGGCTACAATATATCCAAAAATGAGGGAATTCCAAAGACGTACATTCTTTGGAATTCATTGTTCTTGAAGAGAAGCAGCCGACCAAATATCATACAGTAGGTTTATATAGGTTTACTGACCTTTCAATTAACCTTGACCACAACCGCAATGACTTGATTGGAAAAGTATCTGTTGAACCCACCATAATTGCTACCATGAACCATACCATAACCATAAAAACACTTGATTGGTTGTACCTTTCGCACATTCCGTCCCTTTGATTACTCTCCAATCTCTTAAACAATGAAGATAATTTATGAGGTTAAGTGAGTTCTTTTCCATTTCGTTTGGCTATGATTGAACCAATTGAAAGGTGCTTTGATAATTTTGAGGTTAGACTAGAACTTTATTGTCTCGGTCATTTCGGTTAACCTTCAACTCTACGTTCGTGAATTTTGCCAAGTGAATTATCCCCACAATTAACTTTATTTATAAACCGATCAGTGTTTAAATTTGCCTTCAGTTTATACAAGCGTTTGCACGTTACACTTTGTATACAGGTAAAATTTCCAGAGAAGAGATGCGTTCTCAACCCGTTTTTCGAAAGGTAAACTAAAACATATGACAACTTCCCTAATGGGTAGGCTCATACTGCACTGTCCAAACAAAAAATAAGTGAAAGACAGATTTTTTGGAGCAGTCTTCAAGTAGCAAACTAGATTCTGTTTTTTTCTTTGGACAGTATGAGTTTACCTAGTAAAAAAACGCTGTCAAGGAATTTATGGGTTATTAATTTAATTTGTATTCAGATCGGTGAATCCGGGATTCCAAGAAAATCCAAGACAGGAGTGGTACAAGATTACACGGCATTGAAAGCTCTGCACAATGCCACGAATAAATTCGAGGATCCTGAATTTCCTTGTGAAAAGGAGTCGTCTGGATTTTCTCAAATCAAAGCGCCATCGTATTGGAACGGACAAAGTCGTTGTCATCCATCGACACCTTGGGGAGAGACGTGGGCACGTCCTGCAGTACGTTAACAAGTCGAATCCAATTTAATTATGTACTAAAAAAGACTGGAATTTTTTACCAAACATTTATTCTAGGAATTGGTCAAAATCTTGTCGAGAAACGACCCAAATGCAAAAGCAACGTTTGCTGGGCCAAAGTACAGTCGATTCAATGTTCAACAGGGAATGTTGGGTAAGGTTAAACAATAAAAAAATAACTTGACAACCTTTTCTTATTGGGTAAGTTCATAGGTGATTGTTGGTACGTTTCTTCCCTGGCACTGTTAGCCACAAAACCAGCGGCATTTAAGATCTGTATTCCAGAAGACAATCGCGGTGGATTTGACGCTGGGATCTTCCATTTCAGGTCTAAACCAAATTTAAATTAATTAACACAGTTTATTTTAAAAAAATGCTAAAGTTTGAATTTTTTTTTAAATCACTCAGATTCCGATACAGAGGAACGTGGATGGACATTGTGGTCGACGATCGACTTCCTTGGTTCATGGACATGGAAGGGAAGCCATCTTTGGCACTCATCAATGTCGACAGGGTTGGAAATGACTTCATATTCTGGGCCGCCCTGGCTGAGAAAGCTTATGCAAAGTAATTACATAATTAATACTCAAGTCAATTAGACAAATTCGTTACTATTAGGTAAGCTCATACTGATCAAACAAGTTTTGCCGATGATTTTCGTTGGAAAGTTTAGCTTTGAGTTTACCTCGGTAAAAAGAGTTGTCGAGTTACACTATAAAAATTGTGTCAATTTGTGGAAAGGATGTTCGGGAACTACTTCCTCCTGGAAGGGGGGAGAATGTCGGAGGCATTGGAAGATTTCACCGGAGGTGTGTCAGAAGAGATTAAATTCCCGAGTCAATTGACCCCGGAAAGTATTGCGGAGGTCAAGGCGTCGATCCTACTCGCTGTGTCAAAGGATTCGTTCATTTCAATCAGTGCAAAGTCACATGCGGTAAGAAACCATCAGCACGAAGGTGATTTTCTCAAAAAGTGTTAATTCGCCCCATTCGCCATTTCTGGGCGTGTCACGGGTAGGGTCGTAAAATTCCCGGGTATTTATTGTTTGGGTATATACCCCGGGGAAATACCTGGGTATATACCCGGGTGTTTACTCATATTGGGGCAGTATGATACAGAAATGTTTACAAGTTTTCACAATTTTGTAATTATCATAAATTGCAAAAGCTTAGCTGTAGAACTACAAGACCACTTGGCACTAATTCCAAAATGTTGGGTCTGCATTGTGTGAAATTTTACTTTTTTTTTGTGTACTAAGAAATGCCCACCGGGTATAAATTCAAAGCACCCGTGTATATACCCGCGGGTATTTCCCCGTTACAGCCCTAGTCATGGGAACGGGCTCATGTACATAAGGGGCGGGGCATATTGAGACACTGCACTGGGTGTATTTTACTAAAGTAGACTGTCCTCCTTTTACCACTAGATGGGAGACAAGGCCACAAGTGCGAGTGGAATTGTGTTCAGTCACGCGTATGTCATCGTGGACGTGGAACAAGATGTGAAAGACGGGCAAGGGAATTCCCACTTCTTGATTCGAGCTCGAAACCCATGGGGGAAATGCGAATGGATTGGGAGATGGAGTGACCATGACCCCATCTGGAATGAGTGCCCTGACAAAGAGCGACTCCTTACAACTGGGAAAGCAGATGGGGACTTTGACGATGGGGAATTCTGGATCAGTGTGGAAGACGTCATTCTCAACTTCCAACTCATGTACGTCACACATTGGGGGAGTGGTCACTGGAATCTCAACTATTACAAAACTTTTGTGGCTGAGGGGTACTGGCCTGGAACTGTGCCTGAAGTGGACGAAGGTCTCATTTTACCCCTATTGTGTCAAGTTACCCCAATAAGCAAATTATATGTTGTATGATTTATTTGGCGTATTTAGTCACGAGCGCAGATTTCAAAACAGGATTCTTCACTGAGTTGACACACTCGGACACTACGGACTTCAAAACAGGGAATGATTGTACTCTCATTGTGGACGTTGAATACAGGGACTATTTCAAAGCAGGTCTTGACCTCGACATCCCGAATATTGGATATTGGATCATGAAGGTACACTTTGTCACCGTATAAAATAGATTTGGCCGAATTTTCGATATGTATCGGACATTGACCTCCAGAACAACTTTTGTGAAGGATCCAACCCAAGTAGTCTGACCGTTTGACATCCACCAGCCTAAAACACTTTGTGACGTCATCCTCACTTTCCTGACGTCACAAAATGTACTTAGCCCGATCGTTAGGCCGAACCGTTCTACTTTCCGGGGTATGACCTTCACAAAAGTTGGCCATAGTTTCAATGGGTAGAACACAGTGCGGAGTTGTTTTCTTCTTTTCAAGCGACTCTGAGAATTATGATTTAATTGATACACACGTGTGTACAGTGCACGAACGATGCTACACCGGGGGACTTTTGGACGAAACCGGATGAGTCTTTTGAATTGCTAAATAACATCAAAGCTTGCCAGCGAAGTGCGACCGGGCGTTTGGCTCTTGCCCCTGGGAAATACGGAATTTACCCATTCATTGCCAAATTGGATGATGAATCTTACAACATTCTCCGCAACCAACCAGGGACTTACATTTGGGCTCAATCAGACCCTGAGAGGAGACCTTACATCATCAGGATTCTTGCGGAGTCAGCCAGTGGGATTTGGTAATGATAAGAATTAAAGAAATGTAAGAATTGCTGAAAATCACGCCAATTCTATTTACTTAGCACGAGAGCAGCTTCTAACACAAAAGTTAGTTCAAATAATTGAAATCAGAGGAGAAACTTTTCTGGTGTGCAATTATGTAATATTGGCGTGATTTGAAGTAATTCTGTCAATGCATGTGGTTGAAAGTCCCGCCAATTTTATTTACTCACAGGATTGGTAGATTAATAGATTTTAACTCGAAGATTACTTAAAGTCAAGGAAATAATTTTCTTGGCGTGCAATTAATTAATCATGGCGTGATTTTAAGTAATTCTGACTTTGTGTGTATTACTGACGAGAACAACTAGTAATCCTGGCGTTACGAATAAATGAATGTCAGCATTTCTCGAATTCAAAATTTTAAGTGGATCTTTTGTTATCTAAAATTCTAGTCACGCATTTACTGCAGAAGAAAGCATTGACTACAGACCGGCTGGGCCAGAAACGGTAAGTTTTACAAAATTTAAATTTGCGACTCTCAAACAATGCATATTAATTTTTTCATTTTTTTTAAAATCAGATTGCAGAGGCGACTACCGAAAATAAAAGAATACTTGAGGAAGCGGACAACCTTTTCTCCCTCGTCCCTTTGAATCCTTATGGACTTAAGGAAGTTCTGGAACCTTTCTTTTCTATAGGTGCGCTTTAAAACACAAACGAAATTTTGTAGTAGGGTAAGGTAGGCTAATTTGCCCCAGCTTGGTGCAAGTGTACCACGATGGGAGATATTAACCTGCATGACGTTCAGACCAGGCGTACAATTTGGTTTGTTTTGAAGTTCCCGGTGGTAGTGGACTTGACATGGATGCTTATCGTGGATTCATTAAATTGGTGGGTGGGACTGTTTGGGGGAAAGTGATAAAATCTGAGAGTGTTCAACTTTACGTGCATCTCCATAAAATAGTGGTGAGTCAAATATTTTGAGACATTTTGTATTTAAATTTTATTAAAATATTTAAATTTTACTTCAGGGCATTTTTCAAAGTCTGGATGTGAAGAAAAGTGGCGTTTTGTTCAAAGAAGAGTTTGGAAATGGACTCAAGAAGCTTGGATTCACATTAGAGAGGCAGGTAAATGAAACCTTGGAATGGTCTCACGCTGACGAGAATGGATTGTACACTCTCAATGAATTCATCAAAGCTGTCAACGCTTTGTCAACTCATTTTGGTATATTAAACATTATTTTATTGTTAAAAGTAGCTAATTTGGCCTATTTTGGTGGGATTGTGCCACTTTGTCTCATTTCCTTGAAATTGGGGTACACAGACACACTTACACCAAGATGTGGCATATTAGCCGAGCCTACCATGCACTGAATGCACTCCTAACATTTGTCTATTTTACTTTTAGGAGTTTTTAAACGAATTGTCTCACTTCGAAATGACATGGATACGATTTCATTCACTATTCGGCGTTATTTGAACAGCAGTGTCTGCGGTTACTATTACTAATCAAAGAAGGCAGGAAGATGAAAGAAGTTTGATCAGTCATTACTGACTTCTACATATAAATTAATGAAATTCAAAGTAAAAAAATACATCTGCACATCTATGTTGCTACATATTATTTTGATTGGAAAAATCCCAAACATGGTGTCAGTGAAAGATGATTTATTTAAAACCCTGAGTAATAAGGCATTCAAAAACGCCGTCCTTCCAGCAAATAAAACATTCAAGGATATTAAGGACACGTTTCCATACCAAAACCAATTTATGTACAATGAAAGTATGATTTGTCCGTACAAAATATTTGAGACTTCAACTTCGAGTAATATTAACGGAAAAATATTTATATTTCCATTTTTGTAAAAGTTTGTCCATGGAGCATTCCCGCTCCCACCCTCTTTATTCCACTTCCCCTGTAGAAACGAGTAGTACCAAGAGTCATATAATGTTCCGACGACTACAAAGATCTCGACAAGCTTCTTCGCTAATCTGTTGAAATTTGTACATAAATGTGTACATTAATTATGCATTAAGTTATTAAGTACAGTGTAGTAAAAAACAAAAAAATTATTGTAAAATCCTAAATTCTTACCGCTTCATGGCAGAAACTGAGATTTAAGTACGTGAGCTCAGTGAGGTGGATAAGCCCGTTGTGGACTGCGTCATCTGTCAGTCGCACGCTATGAGTCCTCGACATAAGCCTTACGGTCAGGTGTCGTAATTCTAAAGAGTAAATCAAGACAAAATTAAGAATTAAATATACTTAGGAATACTTTAATAAAATAACAATGAAGCTTTTCAAATAATTACTTTTCATTCGTGCAATAGAGGTCCCCAAAATTAAGGTTCCGATCGGGTCGGGTTGATCGGGTCGGATTTCGGGTCGGATAATAACTGATTTGAAATCCGACCCGAATTTTCGGGTCGGATAATAACGGATTTGAAATCCGACCCAAAAATTCGGGTCGGATTCGGATGAGACCAATTTTCAACCCGTCCATTCGGGTCGGGTTGTGGTTCTCAACCCGAAAATATCGGGTAGCCGTTCGGATATCCGATCGGATTTCGGATAATTTCTCTCTTGTAATTGAGTGAACTCTCCTGAGTCTTGCATTGATGACTCGTGCCAGATTTTGGTTCACTTTCAAATAACATAATGCGGTGAAGCGGAGAACGATTCAGGAATTTCAAAGAATTTGTTTTGTAATATTCTATTTTGTCAACTATTGAAATGGCAAGCACGAGTACTGATCATGATTGACTACTCCAGCACGAAATCGACTATCAGGAATTCAGGATCAACCGTTAGCACAACAATGTATTGGAAATCCGGCAAAAGTTGAAGCATATTTTATTAAATACAAAAATTCCTATTTGATTCTTTGAGGGTTTTTTATATTTTTGGAGCTAAAAACTGGGTGACCAACTTTTTGTCGTCTGAAAGGAGTACATTTTTCGATATTTTGGAATTACCATTTTAGGTACAATGAATTACTTTTTTTGGCCATTTTATCTACGACGAATTGCTCTTTTTTTGCCGTTCTGTCTACGCTGAATTCCTCAGTGGTACGACCGTATTTTTTTAAGGAATGTACTTTTTTTAAGAGCGCTGGCTAGAAAAGAGTAGATGGCATTTGATACACTGGATTTGCAAGGAGGGACTGACATTTCAGTTTCTAATACAAAATATACAAATATTTCTGAGATTTCTGAAAAAGTAGTACACGGTAGTACACGAGTACAAGCTTTTCAAAAAGAGTACAACGGAGTACAACATTTCCTAGGAGTACAGCCGATTGAAAAAGAGTAAGGTTTGTCACCCTGGTTAAAAAAATATTGAAGAAATTGCTGTAGTTCGACTTTTGTAAAACATTTAATTCGGCATCGGATATTCGGGTCGGGTCGGATAGGAACGGATATCCGACCCGAATTTTCGGGTCGGATTCGGATTAGACCAATTTCCAACCCG
>JAQFYE010005720.1:0-11608 GCA_034694305.1 Protaphorura glebata | reverse complement strand
TTCCGATTCCGACTCCCGCTTTTCCCGGAGTCGGAATCGGCGATTCCGGAATCATTCGATTCCGACTCCGACCAAATTCGGAATCATGCGGAGCACTAATTGGTTCAGCTAAGGGGGATTTGAGAAGACCCCGTCATATTAATTTGGTACCAAACGGGATCCTCTGACACAAAAAAGGATAAAAATTGTATGTACAAATGAAGTTCCTCGATTTGCCTAGCTCTTCAAACTCAAAAAAGTCCCTTCTTTTAAAATGATTTTTTAACTTCATTATGCAAAAATTTAAGAGAGAAGATTTGTCCAATTCTGAGTAGATTTGGATTTATGCCGATTTCAAAGAAAAGTCATTTTCTATTCTTGGTATTGTTGTTTTGATTGTCGATCAGAAGTTCTACGAAACCTCTCTTCGCTGAATTGTTTTGTAGTTCACTCAATAATGGATAATAACCAAGAAAACCGGTAGTTGCACTTGTGAATTTGCAGCCACTGAGTTTTAAGAGTTCTATCAAGCTAATTTATTCAACATTTTTGGGTATAAATTCTGCAAGTCCATTCTTTTCAAAATTCAATACGGTTTTGAAGTTCAAACTGAATCGTTGTGATATAGAAAATCATTTTGTTTCAAAATATTTAACTGCCAGCCAATCTAAAATGGAATCCAGATTGTTGCATTTTGTGCCTGTAATATTAACTCTAGTCACATTAATCAATTTGGCATCAGCGGATCCGCCCGTGACACCAAAAGATAGAGCAGCACTTAGAAGGGTAATTCAACATAAAAAATCAGTATTCCAGTAAATTCCTAAGTTAAATGTACTTTAAAAATGTATATTAATATGTACTTGTTTATGTATATTTGGTAATAAATATTATGACATAAATATAAATATATGTATTTATTCTCATAGTTCCGACCAGAGGTTGATCATTTTTTACCACATGATTACATGAAAGAGGATTCCTATTTACTCCGTTGGATTAGACGTAAGTCAAAATTGCAATCATTTTCCAACTAACAAATTAGCTGTTTAACAAGCAAACAAATTTCTAGAAAAGAAGTATGACTTGGATGGAGCCAAGGAATTATTGGAAAAGGTTAGAAAATATTTTAGTGGCCATAAATTTTACAAGAGAAAATATTTACTGAACTTGAGCATTTATTTTGGGGATTTCAGAATATTGAATGGAGGAATGAAAATGACGTTGACAATTGGGAGTATGATCCAAAATCTGTTTTTGCGAAAGATTTCCCAATTGTTTTATCTGGAGTGGACAATGAAGGACGACCAGGTAAATTCCCGAACTTCAAAAATTATCCGCGTTTATGGACGGCTTGCCTATCGATTATACAAAGACTTAACTAGCCAGTGCATGTGTCCGATTTACAAGGTACACTCGAGGTGTCCCCTGAGATTCGAGGTCTAACATATACTCGGTGTTAGAGTCACTTATGCTGATAAAAAATTGGTCTTTACTTCTGTGTCAATTCAAAATGCAAGCCCTCCAGGGGGCACCAAAGGTTGAACAAAGTCAAAAACAACAGCTCACAAGGAAACCTTTCCGAATGATAATCGATTTTCAATTTGATAATTGTTCTGCAAGTTCATTCACTTATGCTAACACCGTATGTGAAATATCCCGTGCCGGTTTTGCCAACACACTGCCAGTTCCATTTAGTTCAGCAAATGCAGCTGAATTCTGGAACTAACCAAGATCCAAGAGCCCATTGAGATATCTCCTACAAACAGCAAATTAAGGATCGGGACAGATAAAATAATTGCGTATCCGACCTGAGCTGAAAATTTCGGATCTGATTCTAACCAAAAATGTCAGATAACCACCGATATCTGGCACTAATCAGATGAATTGTTCATCCTGAATCTGATCAGATATTTGTTTCAAGCTATCCGATGTGATCCGGAAATATCAGAACTGATCGAAACTGAATTCTGGAACTAAGTTAATAGTGGAACAGGAAGGAACTGTTACAACACAATGTCTAACTGAGAAAAACTGGTTTGATTAAGACACCGCACATAAACAATGAATTGTTATTTTGTATTTCTTAATTCATAGTGGTGATCAGTGACTGGTCCGGTGATATTCGTAAATACGTTGTGGCTGGAAAAAGGAAGGAATTGGTCAAATATATAGCTGGCAATTATGAATTTGGGGATCGAAAAGCAAGGGAATTGAATGTCCATAAGAACAATTCTCAGTGGACTTTTATTCCAGATTTTAATAAATTTGCAGCCCGGACTCATCTCTGTGTACAATGTAAGAAATAGTGAATCAGAATGGAACGAACGTATTCAAAATTAATTACAAAAGGTCGTCCCATAAACTGTCGCTCTTATATTATAATTGCCGACAACATTTCCATCTTTCCCCTTATACGGTACATATTTAGTTCAAAATTAAAAATTAAAAAAAATTACTGAACAAGTCCCTTATCTTGATTTTCTTAATCTTTGAAATAGCGACCGTATATATGAATCATGCACGCGGTTGAAAGAATTTCTAATTTGCATCTAACAAGTACATTATACGGTGAGCCCAGAAAGTCTTGCCGGGGGCGGGTGAGGCTCCAGAGAAGATTTTGACTTACGTGGGCTCCCTTACTTTATTGTTAGCGTTGGCCTTAAGAAAGAAAGAAAGTATTTGCCTTCTCCTCATACATGTTTAATTGAGGGGGGTGGCATTGACCCCCCGGCAAGACTTTCTGGGCGCAGTGTATGGTGACCACTTGGATGTCACCCTAACTATTCTTCGGCTTGAATTGCTTCAGGTCGATCAGAATTTTAACTTGATTTAAATTTTAAACGTTTATATCTATAGGTTTACCGGTTTATTTAGACTTGGCCGTGATCAAAGAATTGTATTACCCCTTGGCACTTAAGGAGGCTGTTGTTATCAATGGTAAGTGTAGACTCTTATTTCCTTTGTCTATTCAAACCAATGACGTTCTTTTTGCTCAAATTTCAGCTCCAAGGATTTTTCAAACCTTACTTCGACTCGTCGCACCCGTCCTAGGGGACACCATGAAGAGAATCACCACTCTTGGAGTAAATAAAAGTGAATGGAAGCGCTACATTTTAGAGCGGATCCCAGCTGATCAACTCCCAATCAAGTACGGAGGAACTCAGCAATTATATTTTCCGTCCATTTCTTCACGGGAATTCCGCTTGTAAAATATAGAATAATTCTGTATTTTAGAGCCTTATTAAGTGGTCTAACAGAAATTGGTATGTTTTTCCGGTTAAATTAAAAGCGAAATGTTCTGATTTTTACGACCGTTCGTTCATTGTGGTATTGTGTAACACTTTTGCGTTGAGACTGAAATTCCAATCAGGTCAATTGAGTGCGAATTGAAAATTGAACTGTTTTGAAAAGGCAATTGTTGGAATTTAAACCGTTTCAACAATAAAAGTGTTTGATCACTAGTAGAAGGCGAAGGGGGGGGGGGGGCGACGGCTTATTTAACCCACTTTGGCATGTAAAAGCTTAAGCATTACGCCTATGCCCAATAAAATTGATATTTTTCAGGTCTGCCGTAGGGCATCCAATCTCGACAATCAATCTAGCGAGACTCTCGAAATTCGATACTCTCGAATTCCCGATATCGTAATAATGTGATATCGAGGAATATCGAGATCTCGATACATGTCAATCTCGATAATCTCGATTTGCGATATTGAGCTAACTGTCCTTTTCCGAGACTCTCGATATCGAGATTTGCCAATATCGAGAATCTCGATCTCGCGATATTATTTTCTCAAAAAAATAAATCGAGTTAAAATGAACCATTCAGTAATTAAATGCGCACATGACGTACGTGTTGAGTCTTTCTCGAGTAAATTTTTTCTTGGAAGTTTTGAAATATCGATTCCTAATTAGCCATTACCGTTCCACTCTTTAGACTTTTCAATCTAAGGTGCAAAAAATGCATTTCTCACGTCGTCACGTCATTATGGCTGGGTACAGAAGTTTCACTTTCAAAGATGTAGAGTAAAGATTGTCTATTCCAAAAATCTAGAATCCTTACACTAAAGACAATTTGTTGGTTCGGTACCAGTTTCTCAAATCTGCAAACCGGGAGATTGCCATGTGAAGTAATGAATAAAATTATGGGGACAACAACAACATCGGTTTAACTAATATTTAACTCAGTTAACTTTGATTCTTGTCTAATGCCTGAGCCAAAATGCAAATACATATAGTGCGTCGAATAATATATCTTGGTCTATGATGCCAACCATTTGTGTCAGCTTGGTAGTTGTGTCTAATCTGCTAAAGTAATTTTTGACCAAATTTATATTAGAAGTCAGTTTTTCTAAATTCTAAAATTTCGTAAACCCTGTGTGCTTTGATTTATTTTGTTTTTTCGATATTATTGTCGAGACTCTCGATATATCAATATCGAAAATATCGATCTCGCGATATTGACAACACATGACAAAAATCGGGATTTTTGGTCCGCCCCGTACACTTTAACATTACGGGCATGGGAATGCAGTCGGGGAGCGGTTTCTCGCGTGTCATTGTGAGCCACCGTGTAGCGGCATCTCAAAGGAGGGTTTATGGGGCCGTAAACAGGTAAAAAAGGTTTATTTTATGTCCGCAATTGACCCAAAATGTAAAAAAAGACTAAGCGTTGACCTAAAATATAAAAAAAGGCTAAGCATTGTTAGACTTTTTTGAAATTTCGGGTCAGAACGGGCCAAAAAGGTCAAAATCAGAACTTCATCCTTGTAATGTTACAAGATGGTATAGAACCCACCCCTAGAACCCAGGGAAATTGTAGTCGTCTGACCAACTCTGAAGAAAAAAGTCTAAATTCAAAAGCCAAGTATTGTCCTTTTTCAAAAAAATTCAATTTTGAATTCGATACTATTTTATATTAAGTTTGGTCATTTTTAACAAAAAAATGGCCCATTCTAGTAACACACAGAGCTGACACGATTAAACCGTCTCGCGATGGTTTCTAAACTTTCTGACCAAAGAGAGACTACGATGAGATTAAAAAGCGACCGTATACACAAATTTGTTTCCACGAAATGTGCCAATTTGATGCAGAGTACACCTACGCAATTATCTGGGCCATTGCAAATGGCAAAATTATCAATTCGCAATACCTTCTATCACGTCCAAAGCGCTATGCAACCACTTACTCAAGATAGAATCGTGCCGGACGTCCAAATTATTGCAAAAAGCACAAGACTGGATGTAATGGCTTTACAATTTACAAGGATAATACCATCCCAGATGATGGAACATGTCGCTATATTCAGGTTGGTATTAACGTATACCCGAGCACTCTCGACTCATATACGGCTCCATGCTCACATAAAGAAGATGAGTGTGATCCCACATCATCGGCACGATTCGCACTAATTCGTCTAACTGTCATTGGGCGGCTAGATGATGGCGTACTAAAAGATTGATGACGGATTAAAAGATTGATGAGCTCGGATGGACCAAGAGATTATCCGACGCACGTCGCACCGGTACGGACTTAAAAAAAGTAATCAAACGTCAGCGCGCTAAAGTTTTAAATGATTTCGAAAAGAAGTGACTCCTTCTATGGCTCTGATGTGGGAATTTTTGAAAATCGTGTTTGAGACAGGTACACATCGCGCTGCATGGCGGCACTAATGCAAAACACTGCATCCTGATAGTTCAGTAAGGCACTAGTTGGAGCTGCCGTGTAGTTTTTTCGAATTGTGGATCGGGTACAAGTATCAATTGTTATTTCTACGAGCATCAAGTTTATAATTAGAAACGTTCGTCAGCGTTCTGCCCTTCGCATTTCTCTTATATTAAAGTTATGGTAAAAGCCCACTCCTGAGTACAACCTTTCCAGTGCAGTTCGTCCGTTAACATCATATCCATCTATTGTATAGCTAAATCAGAAGACCAGATGTACGTAAACCTTATACAGTCATGAATTGAAAACTTTTCCAAGTTTTTGAAAACAAAATTACTGGCGTTCGCGTGTGTAATAAGTGTGATAGTGACTAACACTAGTTCAGCACTGCCGGTAGATTGTATGGCTGTAGACAAATCCTCGTGAATCTTTTGTTATCTCATACCGGCTAGGCTAGAAACCGTCGAAGGAAGGCATAATCGTGTTAGTTGGATGCGAGCCCAAATCCTGGACATTGATGAATCATTCTTGATGGAATTTGATATCCAGATCCTACTTAGCCCGCGTGGATATGGAAGTCTGAGCCAATCATGTGTGGTAATTTTAGAGATAAAATAGATTTTTATACGTTTTAAGGAGCGATTTGCTTTGAAAATCGCGTTTGCGCGATTTTCGTATTTATGTATCGCTGGAATCCCAAGGAAAAGAGCGTACCGGCTGCACGTGATGCGTGTGCAAATCCTGTACATTGATAAAATTGCATGATCGGTTCCTACTCACTCCACGTGGGTTTGGAAGTCCCATCCAATCATGTGTTGTAATTTCTGGATGTAAAATCGTTTTTGATACGTTTTAATGATTAATGTTTTATGAAAACTCGCGCCTGCTCGTGTCTTATATGTATGGAAGGACGACTCAAGTATGTTTTAAGTTTCTCCCGCATTTCCTTCGATAACCAATAAACACTTGGCATATTGTTCCTGAGGCGCAGTGGTAGCCGCATTGGTCATATAAACCAAAGGTCGCGGTTTCAATACCCGCCAGGAATACAATTTTACTTGAGAATTACAAAAAATTTCACACCTTGAATGTAACAGGCGTAGATGTTGGGTGTACATGAAGATCTAATTTTCTTTTTGCATTTTGACGTCAGCACACAATTTAACGTGTGTCTAGTGAAGGAACACGTATCTGTACATTTTTGCTGGTCTGCATGCTAGCCGCTAATGCCTCCAACTCACTATGCATGCATAGTCCGACATTCTCGAATATCACGTGACGATTAGGTTTGTTTTGATTGTTCTAGATTAGGACGAGAGGTGGAGCTTGAGTTATTCTCCTAGCGGGGGTCGGTACCGACCACCTAGCAATCTCCGCGTAACATTCTCAAAAATTCCACACACTACCACCCCCTACGGATCCAATGGGGGTCGGTGCCGACTCCTTAGCCATTTTATAGGGAGCTTTCGAGAAGACTCCATCCACTGCCACCCTCTACGGATAATACGCACTGTGCATTATAAGTTTCTATATTACGTGTGCGCAATGTTTATAAATATAGTATATAGTAGGAAGATTTTGATAAAAGTCTCTTAAACTCATCCAAACCATCATGGCTCGTCAGTGCCAGACTTGTAAATGGTAGAGTACGGAGGACTAGGCGTTGCAAATTAATGGTGTGCAAACCTAGTTTCGAGAATATATTTACGCAGTGATTACAGTGTCGCAGTGTCAAGAGCTAATATAAATGATGTCTGCGACGCAGAAACTGCATACGTAATCCGAAAAATAGTGACGCATCGTGCTAAGACATGTTTCTTTCAGGTTTATGCGTCACAACAGTTTACAAACTTGTGCTAACGTTGCTAGTATGCGTTTCTATACTTTACCAGGTGTAGGATAGCTTGGACATCCGGGGTTATCGCAACGAATCTGTAAATACTCTAAGCTTGGTATAACTATAGCAATAACATTGTGTACACTTTTTAAGTGTTTAATTTTTTATTGATTTTTTTTATTTTTAATTGAATATAAAAAATTATAATTAAATTATTTTAATTGGCATTAATTAATTAAACTAACATCATTGATCATATTAACTAAAGGGCTTAACATAAAACTCCACCTTCCAGTCAATAAAACTATAAACAAATGTACACAATGCGACGTTTTCGATTATTCAATTATTTGTCAATTGAAACGAGGATAGGATGAGTTCTAGATATAGATGGAGTGGCGGCAAAGGCGGATATTATAGATTTAGAGTACGCTCGCTGAGCGGTGGAGATAGATTGAGAGGCAGTAGCGGGGTCTTTTTTTGCATAATCTAGACGATGTCTAATCTTTTCAAAGGCAAACTCCATATCTTCGATAGAATTGTTGGTGCATAGTCAAAATTCTACAAATTTGTCAATTATGTCTGGAACTCGCTCCATCTCTATTGTGAGAAATTGATCTTGATGTTCCATGTGGACCTGAGTGGCGTCTTCATATTCACGAAACCAACACTTGAAGTGATCTATAGCTGCAGAATCCTCTACCTTGAACTTCTTTACAGGATATTTGATTTTATAATAAGCTCCTTAAAATTGCTATTGCTCATGTACATGAAACATTCCCAATTCTCAGTATTTGGCGGAGACCAGTAATTCAAAACTTTAGCGCGCTGACGTTTGATTACTTTTTCTAAGTCCGTACCGGTGCGACGTGCGTCGGATAATCTCTTGGTCCATCCCCGCTCATCAATCTTTTAATCCGTCATCAATCGTTTAGTAGGCTATCATCTAGCCGCCCAATGACAGTTAGACGAATTAGTGCGAATCGTGGTCGTGGCGAAGATGTAGGATCACGCTCATCTTCTTCATGTGAGCACGGAGCCCTTGGTGTCTAAATTCCGTCTCTCCTCCTCCCTTTTATTGTGACCATCGCATCGGATGTCTTTTGCAATGCGCCTATCACTGACCTCGTCAGCATAGTTCAGAATGCATGGCAGCACCTTATTGCTCCCTTAGATTAAAACATACCATAAGTTTTGTATATTGGCAGTGGGTATTACGAAATAGCTGGAGGACTACACGAGGGTAGTATATTAAATTTTGCAACTGGATAACTTTCCATGATTCAAAAAAAATTAAATTAAATTAAATTTTGGAAAGAATTCCAACATTTAGATAATGCGTTTTTACGTTAATGTCGATCCCAATTATTTCTTTTCTATTTTCCCAATGTTTGACTGTGAAAATAGTTTGTTAATTCGTGAGTGTCGCAATTTTTCAACATCTAATTTTGTCGTAAACCAACGAACAATATCAACTCTGAAATGAAAATAATATACAGGGTGAGTCAGAAGTGCTTCCCCTATTTGACTTGCCACTTGGATTTTTTTTAAATAATGAAAAAATGGGAATGACAACAGTTTGAGTGATGGAACACGTACTACGGTATAAACATTCTGATCTGTGGTCGACTTTGTTGATTCAACAACAGTCATTGTCACAAACCCAAAATTCGGCCAAACGTACATATAATTCAGCTTGTCTCGATTACGGCTTTCATGCCGGCTATGCAATTTTAACGAACGGCACCCTTTTTGTAGACGATAGAGAGTTCTTCGTCCAATCAGACGATACAGATCCTTCATATTGGACAAGTTGGGTATTTAGAAAAAAATCACCACTAACAAAAACATATTCGGCCAATTTTTGTATGTGTTTAAGGGTTCGGGATTGTATGATCACTGGCTGAAAATTGATTTTAGAAAAAATAAAACTATTGGTTTCAATCATTTACGCAACCAATCCCAGTCATCGCCTAGAAAAGAAAATCGAATCTGTTAGGCCGTCAAAAATAAGACGTTTGGGGAGTGTTGCCATTGTCCCACTGACCGGGCTTATTAATATCAATTTTTGTACTCATTACTGAATGGTCAATTGTGTCACTGACGAATCGTGTCAAGTAAATGACCTTATATTAGCGGAGTTTGGCGCCCGGTCACGAGGATTAGAATTTGAATAAGAACCCGGGGCTTCTAATTTGTCTGCCACGTTTACTACAGGAATACAGGACGACGTTGAATAAATAAACAAATAAATACGCGCCTTGAGTGTGATTTAGTAAATGTATTAATTAAATTGTAATTTTGGTAGTTAGTGCAAGTTAGAAAATAATCTGGAGAAATTCACTGAATTAATAAATCATTAGTGTGTAATTTTTGTAACGAAAAAAATGATTTATAAATTATTACTGAATAAGAAGATAAGGTTGATATTTCAAATTTACTATTGGTGAAGCTTGTAGTCTAATTTAATTGTAAGGGATAACGACGTTCCAATAAAAATAAATTCACTTTTTTAAGATGATTTTGAACAATTTCCTCCAATGTAGAATTTCCGGACGTATTCATTGTCTCTCTGTATTATATCTTGACTTTGTTAGGTCCGATTCCGACAGGTTTTCGATGGATGGATCCTCCATTATGTCTCAGCGTGCATTTTATTCTTCTTGCGTTGATTGGAAGTCTCAAATATTGAAGAATTCCAAGAAGTTCTCCTTCAAGGTTTCTTTTCAACTCCTTCTATAGTTTAACATGTAAATCAGAAGATTTTTCAAACCAAGTTTGAATTAACTCCGCCCACCGTATTGCTCAAACTGTTTCCAATTCGTGGACCATTTCTTGCCGCTTATTTCAATAATTTCTGACAGTTTCACCAAACAAAAATATAATATTCTTAGCTGCGCAAGTTCTGTCAGTAAACGCAGGACTTCCTATCTATCTCAATATTGCAATTACGTTCTTAAATCGCCCGCTTACGTTTCTTTGAAAAACTGTCCTCACTCGATTGACCCGTGCGATTTATTGGATTGGATTGGATTAAATTGTAATTTTATTAAAGTCATCAAAAATCATATCCCACACAGCATAAACATCAAAGATGTAACATTGAATTATCAGTAGGTGACAATTGATTCCGACTTTTAACCTAAATTTTGAATTAAATGTCAAAAATATAGCCAATTTTATAATAAAATAATTAATTTATTGACTTCGTTCTGTCCATCCTCCAATGATCACTACTTACATATTTTAGATCAAATAATACAAATAACAAAAAAAAAATTAATTGTAGCCAATGTCCATTAATAGTTCCGGATTGTGGATAATTGAGTTCAACAGGTTACCAAATCATTAATTAACCGTAATCAATTTGTACAAGGTTATATAATAGAATTTTCAGTTTCTCGATTAACTTGTTCACATCCAAATTATAAACAATATTACATTCACAAAGAAGCAAGGTAAACAATTTCACCAGAAAATTATGTAAATAAGAGTCACTAACTCTGGTTTTTTTCAGAAGTTTACTGATTAAAGGTTCGAATTGGGGGACACAATTTTGACACGCCCAGTCACGAGATTGAACTTAGCGTGATTCTGGTGTTCCATTGCGCCGGGAAGACGTCGTAGGGGTTTCAGGCGTCAGAATTCCGCGGAATCCAAATAACGCTTCCGACTTTATCGCCTCGAGGGACTTTTTCGCCTCACATTCGCCTCATAGGTCTTACAAGAGGCTCCCGCCTGGATAATTAATCGTGGTGTGTTTTTTGAACAATGGTTGTCCCGTCATTCGCTTTGTGCGTGTTTCCAGGAAATACTACGAAACCCCGCCAATATCAGTAAATATTCCTGTGCTAGATTCAATCAAATGATCTGCCCAGTGATTTCCACTTCCGGGATAGCTGACCAGTGCACTAATTTAAAAAAGAACCACTCTTCAAAGTAAAATGAATTCAGAGCGTGCAGACGTAACAGGGTTAGGTGGCTCGTAGAATGGGCAATAAGCCATGATTTCACTCTAAGTGTTGTGTGTAGTTTGTGATTAAGTATTCACAGGTGATCGTGTTCACTAAGGGATTACTTTACAGTAATAAGACAAGGACTTTCAACTGGTGTAATAAATGGGC
>JAQFYE010005719.1:0-11609 GCA_034694305.1 Protaphorura glebata | reverse complement strand
GGAACATGACTCAGGTTTATCCCATCGCTATGACATTTTGATTGTTTGGAAAATGAACTCGAGGCCCCACCTTAACAGCTAGGTGACCAGATTTTGATCAAAACTACAAAATTATTTATACAACTTATGAATTACTCGAAGGAAATCGCATTGGACAGTGCTCAATCTTCGTAAATAGAGAAAAGTTACATGTTGACCATGATACAGGCTGTCCGGCTCCGATTAACCCCAAATCTTTCTACCCGAAAGACCAAAAACTAGTGTTACCGAAGTATGCCGACGCACTGCTCAAGATTCGATTTAAAAAATCCAAAAAAAATAGTGACCCGAAATTCCTTATTATATCCTAATATCCGTAGTCCGAATTTAGAGAAATTGCTTTCGGAAGTTGCTGTACATGAAGAGAATAACTGCATGAATATGTAGCGGTTGTGTCATTGAGACTTCTTGAAATACAATTTAGTGGATATCCGGAAATGAAATGGCGTAGGAATATATGTAGTGTAAAGGTCCACCTCTAGTTGCACCACAACCGTCAATTTTTCGAAATGTACGGTTTCCAAATCCTATATATTTTCTAAATGTAATTTCTTATGCTGATTCAGGGTCAGAGTCACAGAATTATTTATTAATGCCATAAATTTCCATAGCGCAAATAGTTCAGTATAATAACCAATTGTGTGTTACAATATTCCAACAAAATGCATGCTGTGCTGCTTTGAATAACTACTTCAACTTAATAGGTAACATAAATTACTCAATTACATACGTTAGACAATATCAAAATTTCAAGGTCAATCCTATGAAACAATTACATTCAAATTAGTCATTATTCCTACTCATGGAAGGAGCACTTTATAGGATTTACAAATTTTGTACTTTTTTCCAGTTACAAAAATTTCAAATATTCAAATATATATTTTTTGCTAACATACATAAGCTATGTTAATCAACAGACGTATCGAAACATCGAATCACTCACGAAAATATGAACTATTATATACCGAACTTAATCATGAAAGTATTGTGAAGTTCTATACGGAATTTTCCAACGTCCATTCCTCATTTACTCACCCGCATAAAATCATAGTAAACTCCTTTCAATGCATTCAATTCATTCTGTGTACCGAATTCGACAATCTTTCCTCCTTTTAACACGGCAACCAAGTCCACGGCCCTGATAACGTTGGGGGCAGTGGACACAACAATGCATGTTCGCCCTACTCTGACTTTCTTCAAAATTTCCAGGAAACCCTATAAAATATAACCTCATTTAATTCTCAATCTCAATTCATGTTATTTTTGAGATCTCAGGAATGGCGAATTTTAGAAGCTCCAAAGTAATTAGTGCAACATTTTAACTTTCTTACCCGTTCATCTCCCGGTCCCAAAGCAGATACAGGCATGTCCAGCAAAAGGATCCTTGGATCACGGATCATCGCTCGAGCAATTGCGACCTTCTGCTTCTGACCTCCCGTTAGACGATTTCCATTTACTCCAACCACAGTGTCATATCCCTAATAATATTAATTCGATATATTCTAAATTAACATGCGAGAATATGTATTTAATATTTCCACTCACGACACCAATAATCGGTGCTGCTCACCTTTGGTAAATGCCAGCCAGAAATGCCAGCAGCTTCCGCAGCAGCTTCGAACCTAATATCCAGTTCCTTTCTTTCAAACATATCATGCAACCCGTAGAGAATATTGTCACGAATTGTGCGGTTGAATAAATTTGAATCCTGAGAAACGTATCCGATACTGGCCCGGAGATAATCCAATTTCAAGTCCTTTATGTCCAAACCACCGAAAGTCTACATCAATAATACCAGCCATGTGACATCCAGAGAAATATAAATTAAAATAACCACACGTGTCATGCAATTAGATTTCTGGCACATTTCGTCTTCCAGCTGTACCCATATAACCTGACTAGTCATTTGACCTGAAATATAATCATTTGTCCAACAGTTTAGTCAAATGGCTAGAAATCTCGTCATATGGCCTGAAGTCTAGTCATTTGGCCAACTGTTTCGTGATATGGCCTGATGTCTAGTCATTTGGCCAACAGTTTAGTCAATGGGTTAGAAATTTAGTCATTCCGTCTGAGACGAACGAATTCGCGCAACTTACCACATGACCGGACGTTACATCGTAGAATCTTTCTAAGAGTGACAATATCGTTGTCTTCCCGAGGTCTCCCATGAGCACTAGACACTTCCCAGGTTCAAGCGTAAATGAGACACCTTGGAGTACCATTCTCTCAGGTCTTTGTGGATAACTGAAGTATACGTTGTCAAAACAGATTCGGCCCAAATCCTTTGGCCTGGCCCCGAGCTCTTCAAAAGAATCAATGCTCGAGTCAATGTCAAAGTAGCAAAACACATGTCCAAAGGCTAATCTGGCATTCGCAAAGTCAGGGATGTATGATGTGAAGTGGCCAGCCGTTATTGCAGAAAATGTTATCACGGTGAAAACCCTATATACGAAAACATTTCAAAATTACCATAAAAATAGAAATATATATTTGGTAAAACTAATGTAGGTATGTACTTGAAAAAGGATATGGACTCCATTTCGTAATTCCGGATCAGATGGTTACAGAGACCAGAGCTGGCGGATATTATGATGAGAATGAGTGCATCCGTGAATCCGACTGCCAGGGAGAAAATTATTGCTTGTCGGTGAGACCGGCTAAAATACAAAAATGGCGAAATGTTCCTTATTAAAGCGAACTAGCACAAAGTTTTTCCGGATTGACTGGAGCTTACGCAAGGATTGGTTGAACTATGTCGATGTATCTATTCAGCACATCTGACTGAAGCGAGAATGCCTGAACTGTCCTGATGTTTTGAACCGATTTCGTTGCAAGCTAAAAACCATTCCAGGAGATTAATGCTACAACTGAGGCTGACCGATCTTTTATACATATGTGGATTTATCTCTCTTGTGGTATACGGTAACTTACCAATATTGACGGTTGAAACATCTCCATGATAGCATGCTGAGATTGAGTATACAAGTACGCTTCATATAATTGGATCCCAAAAAGCAATGGCAGTAACAAAAGTACGACAATAAGAAACTGCCAACCAACCACAGCAGCGTACGCGAGTGCGGCAATCATTGAGATGAATGCACTGATGGCCATACCCAATCCACTCCCGATAGCCTAATCACAATTTATGAAATGGCTAAAATTTGGTAGTTTTGGTATGTATATTATAGCCAACAAATATCAAACACTCCTATTGATCGACCTTTTCTAAAATAGGACACTTTTGACCGAAATATTAAATGTTTGTCGTCTGAGGATAATCATAATGTGGTTAGGTTAGGTTAGGATGCCCGTATTCACTTACAACTTTAAAGAGAGGAGCATCACTGGCAAGTCTTACGAATAACCTGTTGGCGGAATGCTCTTTCTCGTCAAACCAAGCCATTGATTCCCTCAGGATTGAGAGGTAACAGACTGTCCGCAGTATTTGAGTTAATATTTCTCCCACGACACTCACAAAGTATACCTGAGGTAAGACACGGAAGACGCAATTAATTTATACTAAAAGTTAGCACAGACTGGAAGCGGTAATTACTAAAAAAAATTGGAACCTAAAGGAAAAACATAGACATAATAAAGGCAAAAGTGATTACTCTTATCCAGTACTTACTCTTAACCAGTAGCCAACACTCATTGCAACCGCAGCCGCGATCAATATTTTGACCCAGAACAGTACATCCTCCAATAGATGGCCTCTACTTTCAAAAAATGTCTAAAACAAGGTATAATTTCTTTAATATTGACACTTCGATTTGATTTTGAGATATAGGTTTTCATAATTCTTGGAAAATTATGTAATGGTTACTGATGTTGGAACTCACAAGAAAGAGATGACCAAATACGAATGCAAAAAATGGGATTATGATTCCACTGATTATACAGCCAAGTAAGCCGAGACTAGTTTCTGTAATCAAACCTTCCTTTCGAAAATATGCCAGTATATTGCAAAGTGATGGATACTGCAAATCGGGGAGTATGCAATCACAGTCAACCGATGTTTCTATCGCAATTGAACTACTTTCGACGTCAGCAAACGTCACGGAAGGAATTTTCGACTTTTCCCTCGGACCTGATTCCAGTGTTCCTTCAGGTTTTGCTTCACTGTCATATACTTGCCTAGACACATATTCAAAATGTAATATCAAATCAAATATATCACTATGTTGTTTCGTACGGTAACGTACGATAAAAAAACCCCCCAGGTTACATTAATTAGCGTAGTCTGCATAGCTTGAACGTACTTTACATATCCTATGCTGACTATGTGGTTATTTAATGTAAATACTCTTTCTTTCTTTCCTTGCCTTCGTGTTGTCATAATAAGACAGTCAGTTTGCATACTTGTATACATGACTGCATAATAAGAAAGAAATAAACAAAATACCCTGTACAAGGAAACACGCGCGATTTAAACTGCTAACGTACACTTCCTGTTCTTTCTCAGATGAAGATATGTCTGTAGGGGTTCCAGAAATTGAACCGTCGATTTCCGCCATCCTATAGTAGGGTCCTCGTGCGGCTAGCAATTCAGCGTTTGTCCCATCCTCAACTACTTGGCCATCCTAGTATTCAATTAAACTCATTGCAGATGATAAGTATAATTGTGGAAAGTGGCGATTTCATGCACGTGTCTGCAAATTATCGGCAATAAATCTTGCAAGTCTACTGCAAACTTAGTGCCCGAGATAATTTTACAGAACCAATAGAAGGTCTCATGCCGATACTGTTAAAATTCTATGACAGATGTTGTTGCAGTAGACTTTGCTGATGGAATCGGCACTTAAGAAAATTCCGTTTATCTCAAAACTCACCTCTATAACAATTATCTTATTGCTTCTTTGTAGCATAGCCAATCGATGGGAGACAATAATATTGGTGCAACCAGCTCGGAAATTCAGTACATTTTTGGTTACAATCCTAGCCGTCGGTGTATCAATTCCAGACAAGCACTCATCCAGAACCAAAATTTTTGGTTTTCTAATTACAGCTCGAGTCAGTGCTAATAGTTGTCTTTGTCCAGTCGAGAGTTCCTTATCACTCACTCCAATGATTGTGTCATAGCCCTTCAGATACCGAAATTTTAGTAATTGAGAGTGTTTATTAATTGTTAAAATTTACGACTGAGTCTGAGGTCAAAAAACACCACATAGTCCTTGCTGCAAAAAATAGGTTATTGGATTTGGCTGCACTTTTTGGTAGGTTTTGATAATTGACCTCCTTAACAACTTTTGTGAAAGTTATGCCAGGAAAAGTCGTATCGTTTCGCCAAGTAATCTCAATTAAAGTAATCCTAAACACATTTTCGAGATTTCGGTTTTACAATTAGTAATCGGATGTCGTACCTCCGGCAAATCCTGAATGAATGAATGTGCGCCGGTGATCATTGCTATCCTCACAACCTCATCCAATTTGATGGATTTCTTCCCTCCACGAATGTTTTCAAAAATTGAAGCTTCGTCAAAGTTGAGGTTTTGAGATACGAAACCCATTTGATTTCTTAACCACCCTACATTCAAATTTTTGAAGTCCACATCGTCGAAAGTGATATAACCAGATTGTGGGTCATAGAATCTAAGGAGGAGCTGAAGAAGTGTTGACTTTCCGGCACCACTTGCACCAGCAATCGCAACTGTCTCCCCACTTTTGACTGTGAAAGAAACGTCTCGGATGACCTGATCAGAATTAGTTGATTAAAAACATTGCATCTGGCAGCTAATATTTATTACAGTGAGATACGCATTTTATGGACTTCTTATATCTTCTCACTTTTTCTCTGAAAGCCTATTCCGTAAATCACAGATTCCTAGGAAAGAAAAAATGCAAGTATTGCTCACCGTGGCGTTCAATCTTGAGGGATAACTGAAGGTCACATTTGAAAATTTGATCTTCCCGAATATTTTACGTGGTCTTTGTCCATCCCGGCTATAAGGATCAATCGTTGGCATAGTCGCGATGATTTCCGTAATGACTTTGGAACACCCATATGCATGTGCAATATCGGGAATGAAAGGGAGGATACTGACCAGTGCTAGTACGCCGACTGACACACAGAAGAACACCTGCAGACATTACGTGTGTTTATTTTTCTAAATTCCTTAAATATCGATAATCCTTCAATCATTGACTATTGTAATGATACAACTACTACAACGAATTGTGGCCCGCTCATAACTTACCGTGTAGATTTCAGTTGGCGAAATTGCTTTTTCTACAAGTTGGTTAGCCGCGTACCAGAAGGCGAGAGCGTAGGAACCATACACGAGCAAATAAAGTATTCCAACGGATATTCCAATTTCCTTATATTTTCGCTTCGCTGTTATCAACCCTGAAACTTGTTCCACTTGATACCTAAACGATTAGAAGATGTAAGCTATGAGTTAAACATTTTGGCGGTACTAGGAATCGAACCCTAACCCCTCTACTAACTGGACCAACCAATAGTGACGAACTTTAACTTGTATTTATCTAACAACTAAATTTAAATATACAAAATATTCAAAATTCAGAAACTAACAGTTCACATTCTTCGTTTTCTGTTCCGAATGCAGCCACAGTTCTTGGGTCACCCAGTACTTCATTAGAGGTGGCGCCCATTCTTGCGTATTGATCTTGTTGGTCAATGGACTTAGCTGTCAGTTCCTACGAGAAATATTGGTTTAAAACTCGGAATTAAAATTCAAATATGGAGGTTGTATCGAACCCTCATGAGTGATAGGATTTTGTTAATGACAAGTGGGACTGAGGCCCCAAACAGGAGGGTCAGTTTCCAATTCGTGCAGAGACCGAAGAAGACTCCAATGACAAAGCAAGAAGTATATTGCACTACAAGCCCAAATTTATGACCAATTCCTTCTCGCATTCTTTCCACGTCACTAGAATTGAAACAAATGTTATTAGAATTTGTCAGTTTTCACATTTTTGTGGCCCACATTATTTTCCGAAGTGTTTGATAATTTTCACGGTTTTTACAAAAATAATGTGTAAAGAATTAATCTGTGCAATTATACGAAATTTTACTTTTCAAAAAAGTTTAAAAAAAAAACATTATAAAATTAATTACTAAAATAATTATACAGTTTATAGACGAATTTAAAACTCTGCTTACTCTGCTAATTTTACAATCAAGTAACCAGCCGTTCGATTGTCAAACCAAGAAATGTCCTGACGAAGTACTTGCGCAAGAAATTTTTGTCGAATCCTGAAGATTTGATTGAGCGCAGCACATTCCCAGCAAGCTGTCTGAAAAAATACAGGTCAAAGTCAACGTCAATATGGCATCAACGGAAGTCGAAACAAGAAAATTCTGACTTGTAAATCTGCATTTTTGTTGTTTGACTCTACTATGTACTACTAGGGGTACCATGCTAAAGCCAAACGAAAAATGCTTACTTGAAGAAATGCAGCGACGAATACAATGACTGATCCCAAGGCCATGTATATTGACAAGGTTGACCCGTATGCCAGAAAATCATCCCTCGACATTTGTATCGTATTTGCCTTGAGTCCAATTGTATCCCCGATTGAACCGAACATATTTTCCAAATTGACTTCAGAATCTTGAGTCAAATTATTTGGTTCTGGCGAATATTCGCTGGAGAACGTTCTGAAGTTGGGTTCAGTAGAATTGAGCATTTGTGTAAAATAGCGGTCACAGAAATTTGCAAACAAGACAGCTATGACGGGAAAAGCGGCTCCATGTATGATTGTGAAGATTACAGCAATGCACAGAATTCGAACATCATGAAATGTACAGAATTTGAACTGAAAGTAAGCAATTTTTTTACGTTAGGGGTCAGAAATGGTAACCGCGATTTCGAACGGACAGCGCAAGTCAAAATTATTTTTAGAATTCAAGAATACACTTTTCTTAGAATATTGGATTATCCCTCCACCGCTTTCTTAAGAATATTCAGGGTACGTGTAGACGAATCCTTAATCATTTTCCCTGGATAAACGAAGCTTGAATTACCGTAAAGGGATGCCTATGTAATTGACAAGTAAATATTTCAACAAAAATGCATACCTACTTAAATTTCGAAAAAGAATTATTCTATTTTACGCCTAATATAAAGTTGAAGTTGTCACCTCTTTATCTACAAAAATTGATTGGAAGAAATTTTTAAAGACGAAATCGAAAGAAATATTATTTTTGAAGACAAACCATTTGGAGTAAACTGGTTAGCTCGATAGGTTTCACCTCTTGTTCATCTCGCCTACAAAAAGAAAATCAAGCCAGAAAATTTGTTGCACTGAAAATATCTCGGATCAATTATTGGACCATTTAAATATTCGACAACATACCCCTTTTCACCTTCATCTGACTCATCTGAGTTTAATTGCAACGAATCCAATAAAAACTTCTTTTCGTTGGCATTTTCAGAAAAAAATACTTTGATTAATTCTGCAAGTACGCTTTTTTCAGACTTTGCCATTTGCGTTTGTGATTCAAATCGAAAATTATTTGAAGTTTATATATTCCAGTCGACATTAATTTGTAAGAAAAGATTGATACGGGACACCCAGTTCTTAAGTTACATGTTCCGAACTGCTTGTAGGCTGCAGACGTTGTTTCAATTCAATTAAAAGTAATTGTGTAGTAATTAGTGGTTAGATTCAGATAAGACAAATTAATTGGATAATGTCTTTATCCCTTTTAGAGTGCAGGAAATTTGTGGTGGCATCTCGAAAGTTTAGGAACAAGACGTTACGGGGTGGTCCATAACCATTTGACAATTAATCATTTGTACGCCTATTCATCGTAGCTCATTAATTCCAGAAACGGTCAATATTTTGCTTAGAAATACTACACTTGCTAGTTATCATTAAAATCTCATTTAGGTCTGCATTCTACAGTGTACGTGGAATGTAAAATCAGAGAGCATGCTTCAGAATAGTGAGATATGCATTATCCCAAGGAATCCCTTTGATAAGTCTGCACTTCACTATTAGTTATTTTATTTTAGTCCCCTAAATTTAGCTTACTTTGTCTAGTACGTCACACTTGAGTTTCTAATTACTAAAACTATTACGTTTTGGTTACGCGAGGTTATGGACCATCATGTAAATAAATTTGAATCCCTTCGCTGTAAATATTTTGTACCGAATTATCAAGATTCATAAGTGTGTTCATTGTAAAACGTGTAATGAACGTAAATCGAATTTAAATATGTAGGCAACCGCGTGAATATTAATATTAATCATAGCTGCACACTTAGCTAGTAAAGGTATTCTTTCCTAGACGTTTAATTTTATTTGTCCAAATGGACCTCTGTAAATACAAATTTTCAGATATCTTCTGTCGAAATCAGTCGACATGAATAATTCTGCTACCAAACAGGTTGTACAGAGTGTAGTCAATGAAATTTTACGGGAAAGACGATATTCAACTAGTTTGGTAAATGCATGATATCAAAAAATTAGTCCAAAAAATCCATTCAGCAAACAAAGTTCATTCATTCATGATCCGGATTTATTTGAGCTATTAACGAACGTCATACGAATTTCAGTAACCTGTTAATTTGTTTACACTGGAATAATTTTAAAGTGGTGCACCTGCTTGATTACATACAGTGCACTGAGTTGATTCGGATTCGCAATTCCTGGAAAGAGTTCGATAAAGCTTTATTTACTCACGTCAGTGTTGTTTATTGTGCAACTAAATGACACATTTGATTTGTGAGGGGAGCATCGACCGCATTTCCTGTCTCGATAACATTTATTCCCGTCGTTAATGCTAATTCGTAGACATAACCATTTGGTCTCATCTTAGCCCAGCCTAGAAATTTCCCGAAAGTTATCGTAAAATTCAAGACAAAGTGTTTGTGTGCTCTTCACGGACTTCACGGACATAACTTTGACCTCAGTGGTGGTCAAAGTTATGAACCACCCTCTGTACATTTGTCATTTTGTTTCTGTTTTTTTGTTTGATTCGAGTGGTTACGTACATTATAAGTCACGTCATGTGTAAATGTAATTATACCTGCTGTCAAATACACTCAATAAATAAACGTACTGATAATTAATTGATTGCATTTACAAACAGCCGCCGAAAAGAATGCAAGGCTTGAATGAGTTCGATTAGTCACTATTTACTGTAAGCCAACCGAAACGTTTACTTATCAAAAGAGCCCTGTGATGAGCGGATTTTTCGGCCTTTTAGCTTTCATTTATGGGCTAGTTTAAAAGTGTTTATTAATTGTCTGGCGATTACAAGTAATAAACCATAGAAAAGTGCGAAAAGTGGCTGCAAATTAGATTATGTACTTATTCAGTTAACGTCATTGCGAGCATCGTCGGGATATAGAATTTCCTGTCCATGTCAAAGTCTAAAAAGTTTTAATATTTCGATAATTATATTTTGGAAAATTTTCGCATGCTAATTGAAAAACATTCGACAGGATATTCGATTTGTTGCTGAGCTGACTCAAAAAATTCGGGCCAGACTGCTGACGTGTCATTTTCTTGTTATGATTGGTTACTTCGTCTGGTTGAAAGTATTAAAGACTGACCTATGCCATCTACAAATAACTTTAAGATTAAATGTCAGAAATGAACAACAATTCTAAGAAATCCATAAGATTACCACAACTCGACCTTCTTTCATTTCCTCGAATAAATAAAATGAACTCATTTCGCACGAATTAACTGAAAGGAAAATCTGATAGCAGTAGGAGCTATAAAATTCTCCACTGGAGCCTGGTAAAAACGTGTAATTTTTATTTTAACCAAATTGTATAAAATTTAAACGTATGTAACAGAAGAAAATGAAATAAATTGTTGTGTTTGTTTTCCAATGCTCTAATTTCATACTAACGTAACCGTTATAGCACAAACATCGTTATTAATAGTCTAATTCAAAAATTATTTCTCCCAGAAATTCTATCCTTGTTTCAAATAAATCAAACCCAGACTTCATTCTGTATGAACTACTTACAAATATTCTTTAACTTCATATTTATTTATATTTTGAACGTGTAGAGTTCAAACATAAAACTTTATTTTAAATATATAAGCATTGCATATTGGCAGATTCAGTACCTAATTCAACATTTAGTCAACACAGCACGACGTTTCTACGTGCAAAAACGTTTGGATTCCAAGAATTTGCATTTGCATTTACATTCGAATTTTGCACAACTAGCATTCGTATTTACACTGGTTACTGGACTCCACTGCAAACAGTCTATATACATGTTAGGATAGGACTAACTTGTTCTGGTTCTGAACTAAACTCACTTATCACCAGCATACATAAAAAATATGTACAGGGAGGTTAAAAACTAACTGTCGTCGTTGTGGGACATTTGATAATGTGGCATCACCCAGTATGTGGCGCCGCTTATTGGAATATATGTGAAAAAATCATATGCACTCCAGAACTTCAAAATCCACACATTAATTGACAAAGGCATTGCGATTTTTTATACTGGATGGGTTGGTTTACAATTTGGTATAATATTTGGAGTCAAGTGTTCAGTTCAGTTCAGTTCAGTTCAGTTTTATTAAAGTGACAACATAGAAAAATCCAATTCACAACAAATTGAAAT
>JAQFYE010005718.1:0-11610 GCA_034694305.1 Protaphorura glebata | reverse complement strand
CCCCCGTGCGAATCGAACTTTTCATTAAAAAGATATTTGATTTCAAATAGCGCTCGATGTTTCGCGGCCACCCTGTAGGTTGAGTAAATATGAAGCGACGTAGTTCCTCCGAGCACTTAAATTCATACTTGTACGACACTATTCTTTATTAACCTGTAAATCCCATGACGTACTTTTCGTTATGGATTTACAACCTAATTACAGTATCATCACTGTTCCAGTGTACTTTCGATCTCAGCGATTTAAGAGTAGAGTGGTCCGTGCTTTGACGATAAAACACAATATATTATGCGCATACTCATGACGCATGTACCGTAAATGACCTAATAGAGCGCCCGCGTTCTATTCATTGAGTTGGTTCAGATGTCACGGACTTTCACCACTTTCCCCGTTGAGTTACATGTAGAAACTGGAGAATGACAGTTCTATTTGAGCCCCCTGCTGTACTCAGCACAGGCGACTGCCTGTGCTATTACCTGTGCTATTATTGCTATTGCTATTACTTGTACTGTCTATTAGCTCATTTATGGTAATTTCCACTTCAGATTTACTGTTGGAATTCTAGTGAAAAATGAAACTTGTATGTTGTATCTCTGATCCGCTACCACTAATACATTTTGGTCTCCAAACAATTTTGTATACAGATTCTAACAGATGTATCAATCAATGTTTTCATCAGAATTGGTAATTTTAGTTCGTTCGGAAACAGTTAGTCTTTCGTCCTATTATATGATTCTGTTTCCTTTCTTCACCCGCTGTATAAATTCGGCCAATATTATACGGCCGCCAGAGTGTGCTGCTCTATTGAGGTTTCTACTGTTGATGGATACATTGTAAATTTATTAGCAGCAATATTTACTATTGGTTTTGTTATACCAGTCTATTTTTGTGTTTAAATTTAATTCGCATAATATATTACTGAATCAGAACTAGGCTGGAACTGGATGCACAAAATTGTTTCAAAATACAGGAACCCAAAGTAATACCCCAAAATTCAAGGAATTCAGCTCTTAACGGAAAATGATAATGCGAAATATGACCCACAAATATAATCAGAATAATAAAATGAAACCGCAACGATTTCTGACTGTATCCCTTGCACTTTAAAGTGTCCAAGTTCAAAGAGATTTGATTTCCTCTCTTCAGGTAAACCACAAACTTGAATTATTTGGAATCGGTCAATGATTTCCTTCCGGTGCGGTCGCTCCTTAGTACAAATACAAGCATGAGTGTTTTGAATGACGATTTCCAAAGGATACTATTGGATTGATTGAATTGGATTTTGTATTTGCTTGCTTTTGCAAATGCCTTCATACACACATACAAGTATCCTCATTACTTGTCTCATAGTGGTAGAACAAATCAGTCTTAAATAATTTTTAAAATAAATTACTAACAATCAAATGGAAACCTATCACGATTTAATTGATTCATAATTTGGAACATAGTTCTTGTTTTGCAAAATTTACAACTTACTGAACTATATAGAGAGAAGCGTACGAATTCGAAACTACCTACACCTAAAGTGACCGCTACTGACAAACTAAATCCAAATTACGGCATTTTAATGACATTTTAACGACATCACTTCCATTACGCTTATGTCTCAGACATAATAGTTTTGTATTTCAAAATAAATGACAGAAGTTTTGGGCTTAACACTACAATATATATATTAGTGATTTAACGTTCATGAGATGTTCAGAACAAATTCCGTAATTTCAATAACGATTTTCATAGGAATATCTGTTCTGAAGAAAATCACTTCTAATCCCACCAAATTTGTAAGTATAATGGTAATTCGAAACAGTTTCAGGTTACCAAACTGTTGATTAGAAACCAAGAAATATCTAATACCTTTTTTGTATTTAGGAGACAACTAGACAAGCCGTTCCTGGTCATAATGGCCTACCCAGATCCTTGGCTGCTCATCCTTTAGTGGAAGTTAAGTTTAGATTTGTGTAAATATTTTAATAATTTTAAAGTCTGTAAATTATTTGACACTTTTTCCGTGTCGGTTTGACAATTTACAGCAAGAATATTAGCTTCAAATAAGAGTTTTTGATTTAACCGGTTTAACCGCAGATAGGAGTGATGACGACGACTTCATTGCCTTCACAAATGAGGATAGTATTGAAACATTTTTTATTCGTAACGAGACAGCGCTCCCATTTCCACCAATCAAACATCCAGACTTTTTGAGCTCTCTATCCGGTTTAACCTTTGACTGGAAACGTCGGACATTTTTCTACTCGGAATACGATATCGGCACAATCAACTCTGCATCATTCAGTAAGAACAACGTGACTGACTTCAGAATATTGGAAAGTAATCGAAAGGCCGTCTACGCCTGCTACTTTGACGCTGTCGAAAACTATCTATATTTGACCTCATATTATGATTCAGTCATACTTCGGTTCAACCCTTATGAGTAAGTAGTTTGTCATGTTATTAAATTGATCTCACAATTGAGGTCACGTCTTATTCTTATTAATGATTTCTTATTGTATTATTATTATAGCGGGAATTCCACACGGGAAATCATTCTGAAACTCAGCAGCAATGATAAAGTTCGAGGGATTGCTGTGGATCCATGTGATTCAAGGATTTACTTTGCAAATGGCAATTTCCATCGCCCGTCCATCCAGAGATCATCCACTGATGGATCAAATCTTGACACAATTATTGACACTGAAATTAAATACCCACGAGGTCTTACATTGGATCATTCAACAAAGGAATTGTACTGGGGAGACAGGGACTTGAATAAAATTGAGAGGGCAGATTTTGATGGCAGAAACAGAATCGTGATAGTACAGAGGGAAAGTGACACGGATTTCTTTGGCATTGCTGTCACCCATCACCATATTTATTGGACGGATTTCAAATTGAAAACGGTTTTCAAGGCGGACAGAAATAACAATGGGACAAATAATGCTATCGCTGTAAAACGTGAAGTTCGACCGAGGGGGATTGTATACGTCAGCAAGCAAATTGATTCTCAAAGCAATTGTAGTATGTCACTTTAAGTTATTGAATGATGGCTCTGTGATCTCACTTATGACGTGATAATACTGAAACTATCTTGACACTAGAGGACACGGTCAACATGCTTTAAAGAATACCTAATGTTATTTGCTGGACTTACTGTTCCGTTGTTACTGTCACTCAGACCAGCTGACCTCGTGAACAAATTTTGTGAAGGTCTTGACCCGAATAGTTCGACTACTAAGCCGCTATATAAGACATACTTGCCCGAAGTCATTAAATCGTCGTAATATCTAATTTAGCCTATCGATTTTTCAGTTACCAGACCTAATCTCCAGAATTTAAACAAAGAAAGTGGTGATAGACAGCGGATTTTTGGTCTCGCTCAACGAAATCAGAGTCTTCAATGTGTCTACAAAGCTGGGCCGACGACTCGAGTTATGTGGCTGCACAATGGAAATGTACGTCTTTCAAACTAAAATATATGCTGATTTCGATAAGGATAAAAACTGAACTTATTATAACATTTAGGATCTGAATGAGCAATCCGCGTTCACCCAGTCCATGAATTCCAAGGTCGAGAATCAATCAGTGTTAGTCTCAGCCATTTTCTTCAAAGATGTCAACATTTCGGATAGAGGGAACTACACTTGTGTTGTCTCGAATGGATTTGTGGAAGAGTCTTTGACCTTCCGCGTAGATATTTGTAAGTTCACATGAATTAAAACTCCATACGCTAATTTACATTCGAAATGCGCTATGATGAAAGATATCGCTAATGGCCGGACAAATGCCAGTATAGCAGTAAGTCTCACAGAAGAGACATTTCATAAATTAAACCCAATGCAGCGAAATGATAAGTCACCAAATATTTAATCCGCTAATTGCAGTAGAATACTGCCGACAATACTTGTTTCGTCGATATAATCACAGCTCTGACCTTAAATCGAATCCACAAACTGCGGTTGTTGCGCGCAAGTATGGGTATCGCCCTAAAAGGCCAAGTATAGGTGGCTAATTGACTGTGTGAATAATTCGTGTGCTGTTAGTATCTTATGCGCTACTTAGAAATGTATGTTAATGTCTGCATAAAATTGTCATATTTGTGGTCCAAGGTTCAGCATGTGTGCCAAGGCTCGACAAATCAGAGTCCACTAAGACACTCGTTAGAGGTACAACAAGCCAAGTCCTCAGTTGCAAATATCGTTCAACTTCCGAAGCCAGTATCACCTGGACACATAATGGAAACGTTGAGTGCTAAATTTACTTATATAATATTTTGATAAAACCTCGCTACAATAATATACAACGTTGAAAAAAATATTTTTTGAATGCTAATGTAGGCAGATATGCGCGAACGTTGAAGTTTTTGTTGATTTTCGGTTCTTTTCCCTTACCGAAGGAGGGTTTATTACTCGATGCTTAATTACAGCGAGTTTTTACTCAACTTCAGCTATATTTAACTTCAATGAATCTTTTCCCCGAAATAATCTCACTCTATGTCGAATTTTCCTTTCAGATATTAGTAGAAACATTTCCAAACTTTAATGGCACAAGTGGTGAATCCGTGTTTAAACTTGGAAATGTTGACGTAGATTCTGCCGGTCAGTACAGTTGTACTGCAGTGAATGAGTTTGGAACTGACTATTTTCAATTTGGAGTTGACGTTCAAGAGGAATTAATTAAGGATGAAATCATTTATGCACTGAGTGGAGCTGCAGTCCTCATTCGTTTACTTCTTGTGCTCTCAGTTTTCTTATGGAGGAAGTACAAAAGTAAAACAGTAAGTGGAATCATTACTGAAACTACAAGTTTCTAATTTACAATTCTGTACCATATACTCATATCCATAAAATCACGCAATCCAATTGCTAAATATTAAGTAATCGTTTATAATGTAACTAGGATATAATGGACAGATTGTCCGCGGGCGAAGTGAAGGAATTCTTTGAAGGAAATCCTGCACTTGTAAATTCGAATTTGAATTCTGCAAGATATGCCAATGAAACCGCCACAGCTTTACCTTTTGACCAAAAGTACGACATAAAGTTGGAAGATTTGGTAATAGGTAAGACACATAATTAATCGAAACTTGGTAATTGAATATTTACAATACATTTTTTAATATTTACGCCAGACAAGAACTCGATTCTAGGCCAAGGTCAGTTCGGAATGGTCCTTCGAGGGGAGATAAACGGCGAACCAGTTGCTATAAAAACTTTGAAGTCAAATGCCGAAGTCGCATACTTGAAGGCATTGCTCAGCGAAGTGAAAATTATGGCGTATATTGAGAACCATGATTCCATTGTCAGATTTATCGGCGCACACACTTCGCAAATACAAGACAGTATGAAAAGTATAATTTATAATGCTTACGTTTTGGTCACTACCTATTTATTTCTGAATCGGTTGTCTAGATATTGTCCACATGGTGGTCGAGCTAAGTCCAATAGGTGACTTGCACTCATATCTGGAGAAAAACCGTTCGGACTTTATGAAATGCACAAAAGTTCTTGCAGGGTATGTTGTATTAATTTCTCCAATTTAGCCAGCATTGGAACTCAGTTGACCAGTCATTTGTAAAATTGACTGGCCATTTTAGTTTGCAGCTCGCCACTTTGCCAGGGTAGGATGACATTGCAGTAACATATGTCTTCAAGCTGTATTTCGAAATTATTCTCTTTATACCATTAGACAGATTCAGATGTACGAAAATGTCAAGCCGGTCATGGGTCAGAATAATTTCATAAATTGGAGCATGCAGATTGCGGATGGAATGAAATATCTCGAAGCGAAAAAGGTTGATACTTAATTTGAATTTAATTTGCAACCGATGTGATGCGCACTTCACATACTAAACACTCTTTATAAACTTCGTTTCCCACAGGTTGTTCATGCTGATTTGGCCACCCGGAACGTCCTCATGTTTCATGAGGACAGAGTTAAAATTTCAGACTTTGGTCTGTCAAGACAACTGTACGGGTACACTAAATACGTCAAGAAGTCCAAGGTATTTCACTCGCAAACGATATCCATTGATTCATTTAGATTTTGACATTTATATCTATATTGGCACTTGTCCTAACACAAGTCACCACTTCCGTTCCGGTGGATGGCGCTGGAGTCTCTACGATTCATGGAGTTTACGACACAAACAGACGTCTGGTCTTATGGTGTATTGGTTTGGGAAATATTTTCCTTAGGTCAAGTTCCATTTCTGGAATTCAATTGGTCCGATAAATTCGTGATGAGGCTTGCACGTGGACTTCGCCTCCCACAACCTGACTATTCGACCGGTGAAATGTAAATAGTATAATTATTTACGTGCTTGGATGAAAGGACTGCAAGCACGTCTTAAGCCACAGTCTTAATAGTCGGTACTAAAATGACATTCGTTTTCCCTAAAGATATGCAGAAATGGTCAAATGTTGGAATCGAGATCCTGCCCAACGTCCATCGTTCGAGCATCTCCAAAATTTCTTCCAGACACGTTTGGTTAAACCTAAAAATCAGGAGACTTCGTACGTAATCGAAATTGATTTCTGAAATACTTTATGAGTTATAATCTAATTCTGTGAAATTCTATAGGCCATCAGTCAGAACTGCAAGATATGTGAATGCACCGTCGTAGCCGGGAGCTAACAGAATTGATGCACTGTTTTAATTGATGGCTTTGAATCCAATGGCTAAGAATACTTAAATTATGATTTCATGAAGTCTTGTGCAATTGTGCAATCTAGCCGAATAAATGGATACCTTCGAAAAGTCAACAAAATATGAGTCGAAATTTGGTTCTGAACGAAAAGTTTGAAATTTTTATTCTGAATTATAAACTCCTGGTAACACACGACTTCCTTTACCCCGCATGATTAAATTAATTCGCCTTTATTTGATAAATATATTTACAAATAGTGACAATTAAGCAGGGAACAGTATGCTTATAGCCCCCCCTCACCGATTTTGACAAACTATGCCTTGTTGGAAAAGTAATGGCGTTGGGATTATAGGAAAATTAAGGATTAAGGGCGCAATGAGCCTTAAGGGTCCCAAATTAAGGGTCAAAGTTTTCAAAATTTCCATAACAGCTTATGTTTTGTTGAATTTTTGAGATCCCCAAGCATTTTGTGCGATTTCCCCGGAGTAACAAACGACAACCATACACACGCGAACCAGAACGGGCGCTCCGGGGAGGCGGCTCCGCCGCCCCCTTCGCTACCAGACAAACTCGGGCTTCGCCCTCGTTTGAAAACTTAGATAATATACTCCGGGGTGGGCCCGAGATAGACGCGGAACCCTTCGGGTTGGACTGGCTACCAACTAGCGTCGGCAAGCAACCAGAATTTCGGGAAACTTTGTCCATTTTGGAAACTTAACCCTTAGTTTGGTACCCTTAAGGGGCTTTGCGCCCTTAATACCTATTTTTCCCATGATCCCTACGCCATTAGCTTTCCAACAAACCCAAGTTTGTCGAAATCGGTGAGGGGGGGCTATAAGCATTAAGCAGTGAGCGGATTCTCATTGGATGAACTATCATCCTGGACAACATTACAAAGTCCTCCATTGATTATCTCGTTTTACATGACTTGTGGTTCTCAATACGCCAGAGGTTGTAGCAGGCAGAGCTGAATGATCCCAATGATCCAAGTTGTCCAAACACCCTAAAAGAAATTCAATTGAGAATTATTTAAGATTCATTTGTATACATTGAAGGTGACACAAATTACATACTATACCATGCATTCCTGAGACAGATTTCGTTCAAAATATGAAAAATGATGTGTCCGCGAACATTTTAAATAATTTCCCGGAAGAAAATTAAAGAAGCAAACCCGAGGAGCACACTACATGTCCAAATCACAGCAAGGAATCTCATAGTTAATTCTAAATCGAGTGAATTGATATCTCCATATTGACGTACTTTCTCTTTGTTTGTCTCAACTGAGTTTGCCAATAATTCCTCTTGAATTCATGAAATAGTCCGGCTTGTGACATATGTACAATGATTTTCACAAACAAATTGGCCATGTACTTACGAAACTACCAAGTGTTTTCTTTCCGTTTAAATTCTTCTGGCTGGAACGAACTTTTTTGTTATCCAATATTAGTTTCAAGTTCTGGTGAAATTAATCAAAAATTGAAACAAGAGCGCAATGTCCTTGCACTTTAAAAAGTTAATCGATTCCGCAGTGGGAAAGCAATTTCCAAAATATTATTGTGGATATTCCATCCGATTTCGGAATGAATGACCAAATTACTGTCACGTCTAAAGTAGTCTTGGAGATACAGATAAAGGTATACAGAAAAACTGATAATTACTGAGCACGACTGAGAAAATTGAACGACTGTGCACGACTATAGATCGTGTAATCACGCATTGCGTCATAACTTTAATGTAAAAGATAATTATTGAGTACACGCACTTATTTTAATTATACACAATCGAGTAAGAATTAAATATAATTTGGAGATGTATAGAATTCAAACGTCGTCCGTTTGTCCCAAAATCGCATCCTTGTAATCCTGAAGAGCTGGGTAGTTTGAAAGATTGAGTCCGAATTTTGCCACAACTCGAGCAAAAGTTGTGACCGTTTTCTCCAACTTGACCAATCGTACAATATCGTCATATCCTGAGGTAAGTGTCAATGATTTTCCGATGCACTCCGCTGCAGCCTCAAACAAATCAACTCCAAATGCAAATTGTCCAACTGCCTCATGAATCCCAGCACATTGACCATAATTGAGCAAAGTGTCTTGGAGCAGTCCAAAGGCATTTTTCTTCGGGTCATTGTAAATAATTTCGTGGAGCAACAATTTTCCAAGGTAAACACGTGGATCTTCGGGTTCCAATTCAACCAAACGATCAAGTTTCAAATGCGCTTCCGAAAGGCGACCCATCCAAGCCAAAATACAAATGTCAACTCGAAGGACTTCGGGTTGGTCAGAGAGTCCAAGCTCGGGGTCAAGATCAAATTCCAAGAATGCTTTGTCGATTCCTTCATGGGAATGGCGTTCGGACGCGACCCGAATTCGAAGGTAAAGTTTCCAGCGGGAATAGAGTTCGAATTCGGGTGCAAGAGTGCAGGCAATATCAATCTGGACGGCGGCTGCTGGAATGTCGTTTTGACGGAGTAAATGAACCTGGACGGCAGAATACAAATTTTAGGTCATCATTATTGATTAATCGATCAAGGATTTTGATTTATGATCTCACATGTGCTTGAGCAAAATAAGCGTCAGCATTTTTAGGAGAAAATAGCAAGGATTTAGCGAAGCACAAGAGAGCGGCAGATGCTCCGATGCTGTTACTGCCACGTTCTTCCGCCAGGAGCAAACCCTTCTTAATCCAAGCAGACGCAACTTCCTAGAAAGGAATCAAATGTTTTTAATTAGTATTAATTTCCTGTCATAAATGCGTTTTAATATCTGCAACGCTCACCATATTTTTTGAATTTGGGTTAGCAATTACAGCATCGTAGTCAGTCAAGGCTTCGGTACAATAACCAAATAAATGTCGAAGAGTTCCACGGATCAGTTGAGCTTGAGGAATATATTCGGAATCTGTGGATTTAAAAATTTCTTCCGTCAAACCTTGAAGGACTCGGTCAAAATTTTCGGTTCCAAGTGATTCCACTGCAGTTTTGTAGCCAATTTCACTAAATTCGGAGGAAATAAATATTGTAAATGGATCTAGCTAACCTGGAAACATTGTAAGGGTAACGTTATAAGAAATATTGCTATGCGGAGGTTTTCTAATGCTTACCCAGGCTGACTTTCTTCACTTTCGTCATCCAGGTCAACAACGTCAACCCTCTTCTTGGTTGGAAAGAAGAAATCCTCAACAGATTGAGAAGCTTTTTTCTCTTCCATAGCATTTTTCCAAGCCAACGTCACAAGATCGTTGACAAAAGTGTCCAAATGACTTGGTACTGCATAGGATACACGGTCCTTGATTGCAATTCGTTCTTGCATGGTCAATTTGTCCGCTTCATTTTTGGCAATTTTCTCAAGGAAATTCTTGGCTTCTGCCCAAAGCTCTTTGGACTCCAAAGATTCTAAGAAAGCAGCTGAGACGATATCCTCGAATGCTTCTTCAAAATAGCCATATTCACTGTAAGCCAAAGCTCGGCGTTGAAGCGCAGCCACATCTTCCGGGTTTAAATCCAATGTTGAAGTGCTCTCATTAATTTCACTCGCTAGGACGCCATTTTTGATAGTTTCAGGAATGTGGCCTTCGGTAAGAATACGAGAGTTGCATTCCTCGAGGGTTTTCTCCAATAAATCCATGGCGCTCTGGTATTCCTCCACTTCAATAGCTTGAGCCACTTCAAGTGATAAACTCATTAAGGAATTAGAGGCAGGAGGTGTCCGAATATTGGAGAATGAGAACGTCTGAGTAGTTTGAGATGTTCCGGAAGGAACAGTCTGAGTTGTCTGAAAAATAAAATTAATTATTTAATGGAGTTTTATTTTGATATCAGCATTAGGTATGGTACCTTTTCATTTGGATCCGTTTTGATGCTTGTTTCACCAATATCAGAGGCATTCTCGACATTGACCTCAATTTCGACACCAGATTGACATTTGACATCCAATCCCGTCACCTCTTCGTCAAGTTTCAGAGTTTCTTCGTCCTTTGATGCCTTTGACTCTGTCCCAGTTTCAGCAGTGTCACCAGTTGAATTCAACACCACATGTTTGAGGATTTCTTCGGAAGGGTCATCACCATGTTTGTCAGTGGATGCCGAGGAACGCTTACAAGCTTCTTCGTAAACAGCGCCCGCGTAGAACGGTTTAGACAACGGCATGTCTTAATTTTGTGTGTGTAGTAATAAAATTAAAATCAGTCAAAATAAACTTTAAGAAAAACTGCAGAATGTAAAACCCAGAATTTAATGAAAATTTTGTTGGAAAATGACTACCATACTGGGCTTTCGCATTTCAAACAAATGCGGGTTGTCGACTACCATAGAAACGTCTCGAAATGGGTTCATTTTAAACTTGCCGAGTTCAAAATAAAAGTTTAAAGATGGCTCAAACCGCATAGTCTTTCAAATCGGAATCTAAATAGGACTTTCTATATATCGAACTCGTCAAATATAAATATAGTAGCAGCACAGCAGTACAGAATTCAGAGTTCGATTGAATGAGGTTTTATACTATTTATAACGCCTTGAAACATATCCTATCTTCTACGCGAATTCGGGGGTTATCGAGTGCGATAATTTTGATTTTTGACCTCTGTAAATTACCACCCGATTTGCTTTTTGCAAAGGAAATTGACATTGCATTAGTTTGAATACAAATCTGACCAAATGTTACGAAACTATTGTTTCTGTTCGCTTAAAAAATGGTTACTCTACTACAAAATAAATTCATGTGTGCCACTAAATATTTAAAAATACAATTTTGATGATGTTGACGGCATTTCGTAATAATAAAGTTTTGTAAGCTGTAAAATCCTGGTCATTTTTCTGACATAAATATAACTATTTGGGAAAATTTGCATTGACATCGGGTTGATTCCAGTTCGGCCCAGGGAAGGTACCCTTAGAGCTCGTAAACCGAACCGCGGTTCGGTTTGAGGATTAAACCGAACCGAACCGAAAAACCCGGTTCGGTTTA
>JAQFYE010005717.1:0-11611 GCA_034694305.1 Protaphorura glebata | reverse complement strand
TAGGTTCGTATGTTAGGGTTTAACGTTATTTCCTGGGTTAGGAAAAATGAAGAATCTGCGCATATAAGACTCCTACTGATTCGGAAGAATTTATCTTCTGAAGTTCTGTGCGCCTTTAGACGGCTTTTTATATGCATTTCGGACCAAATATGCACCTGTCCGATATTACTGGATTGCACTGGTCTCAAGTGAAATGAAATATTGCTTACTGATCATGTGGCGTCCAAACATCCGATACATTATTAGAGATGATTGACGTTTTGGAGAATACTAATTAAATATAATTAGTCAATATATCAACAAAGCGATTACAGGTGACAACCCGCGCACATGAAGTTAACAGTGGATTGTCAAAATTAATGGCCACTTGAACATGTCAAATACTTGTTACCGATACATTAGTTTGGCTGTAATTAAACAGTTGGTCAATTTTGTACACGTTTATAGCAGTAACATCCAGTTCGCCCTTTGCACCTACTAATCAATCCTTGATATTCGAGAATCCACGCGAATCCCTTTTTGCGTATGTTCATTCTAGTACGATTTATTTTTAAAATATTATCTTCTATCAACTCGATGCAATTAAACGTGTTTCGTATAACCCGGTTCAAGTGATCAAACCTTTTTGTTACGGTCGAATGCGGTGAAGAAGGACATGATGAAATGCATGAAATATTTATATTATTTTTTTTATCCCGTTAATCGGACGGCGTGATACTTGTATGTTGGTAAGAACGATTTAAGGGAAAAGAAATAATTATATAATTTCCGGAACTTCCGTACAACTTTGAACAGATAATGAAGTTGGATTGTCGGAATTAAAGCACCCACTGATAGATTTTATTGTTGTGGGCAATGTTTGTAATGATTTAAATTAAATAAAAACAATAAGCTTCAAGGCACAAATACTAATAGTATCTAGTACCATTTGTATTATAGTTGCGTTTAACGCTTCCCTAAATAGACTGAATTTTATCCCAAAATATTGAATGTGGTCGGTCCATACTTTAGCGTCAAACGTACATATCTCCACCCCAGAAAGAAATTAATCGTACCCTAAAATACTTATAATAAAATAATTATTTTGAAAATACTAAATTGTATAATCACTGCAAACACGACGATGCTCGATGCCCACACTGCAAATGTGTGTAATGCTATTGAGAAATGATTCTGAAGAGCAGGATCTTCCGGTTCCACTTAATTACTGTATAATAAGGCATTGTGACAAGGTTTTCCGTTCTGCTGACTTAGATTCTCTGTCACTCAATCCCATTTGTACGGACAATTTTAGTATAAAACCCAATGGAATTCAATTCAGTATATGTATTGAACGGTTTGAGAAATGGAAAATTCTGACTAATAATGAATTCTCTGACTGACTCTGGACGTCAAGCATATATCATTGCCAGAATCATTTTTCAAAAAAATGCAAACATTTGCAACGTAATAATCGTGGTAAATTGCAATAATAATATATTTTATTATTTGTAATATAATTATTTTATGTAAATATTTTACGTGTACATTTTAAAATTCTGTGGGCCGGTATGAAAAAGAATATCTCTTTATATTCCAAAGTTCACTCACTCATCCTTTAGAATGAGACCATTCCCTTACGGTTACAACTAAAGTTCTCAAACAGTAATTTTAATATCTTAAGCATATTCCCCGACAAGGATTAATTAGGTAATTAAGGGTCTAGAGTTTCACGCTTCTTATAAATTGGATGTATGGCCTGACCCACCCAACCGTAGAACTCTTGTTGACCTTTCAGTCTTATCCATAATTGCGTCTAGAGGAATGTGTGCGGAAACTGTCTCTCAAAATCCAGCAACAACGCTGCTAGTTGCGGCGTTCAAAGTATACATAGACGGGCGACATGTTTTGATCTCTCATTAGGCTGATATTCTTTTAGAACTCTAAGTTCTCTCGCGGAATTTACTGAACCAGGAACTTTAGAGTTAAAGTCCATAAAATGTATATCTTTTTTTCTGCTAACCCTCACCGATGACGGTAAGGTACGGGGTCTCTATTCAACTTATTCAAATATAAGTGTAATATCAAATTAAAAATGGAATTTAAAAATGTATTACTGGATACTGAATGGTTGTGGTAGTAATAAATTATACGACAGAATGTCTGAATGTAGAAGTCGATCAAGTCAAAATTATATGTATAATTTGCAACAAAAAGCGTTAAAAAATTGAGAAGACAATTTATCACGCGTTTGAGACTCCTGGAAATAGATTTTTGAATTCACGACACTCCGACTTTAGACTGTAATAACAGAATTTGAAAATGAGAAAAGTACTTAAGCAAAATCAAAAATTGTCTGGAGTTCAAAATTACCAGTCTATGGATCGAACCCTCACCGTAGTAATGGCTAAGAATTGCCTTCATCACAATGTGACGACGTATTGAGTCAGACTGAGTCAGGGTTAGCGACATGCATGGGAGACAGTTATTTTGATATCATTTTCCTACGGATGCTACATAGATCAAATTCCCATTATTAACGGTATATCCTGTGTTCAAAATCCATCTCTACTTGAATGTATGGAAAAGCCAGAAATATTTACGACTTTTCAAAAAGTTCAATACGGTCTTGTGTACCACTTTAAACTGTTGAATGATCAGACTTTTGAATCCTCTCTTGGTGGCTTTCATTCCATTTGTCCAAGAATTTAAATACTCAGGACGAGCATAAGTAGCAATTTTTATTATTAATCGTCATGTTCTTTTTTTATTAAATTTCCGTGAATCTTGAACTTCTCACTGCACTACTTGTACAGTACAGTTACTATTCATAAGTCCCAGATTTGTCATTGTTAAGTTCATTTTTTCCTTCTTCTCAAGCAAAATGAAGGTCTCAAGCTCTGTTTAATAACGGAGTACAATCACAATTAAAGTCAAGTCATTTCTCACGCTTCTGTACCTCAACAACCCAAGGAGTTAATAAGGTCCTGCCATGAAAACCACTGACCGTTGCATTTTTCATTATTTGAACCGCTTCGCTTGGTTTACTGGATCAGTATGTCGTTGATAATTCAGTTCATTTCATGGCTACTGTCCGTACCCACGCCACTCCGTTCATTCCACAACTAATGTACCACCCAAATTCCCAAGAATAAGAATAATCATTATTTGTGTCATTTTAAGGTCAAAGAATTTCTCCCAAAAAACATGCAGGAGGTATTTCGGTCACCTCGAGTCACGGAATAACACAAAAAAATCCATTCAATTACTGACCATTTTGTAGTTGACTTACCAAGACTACGCCTCGTAACAAAAATGTATTTGTAATTTGTACCCTCCGAACCGTTTATTTGGTTCGAAGCTAATTACTACCATTCGATCTTGTAAAGCATTTTATCAATGTTAAGGTGTAATTTCTGGTCTTCACGACAGATTCTTCTAATAAGTTAAGCCGCGACAAGGCAGATATCCCGGACCTAATCAGACATGATATATAGATATCAGAAAATTGGAGACAGAGTGCTCAGATTATCGGTTTATAGTATAACCTACCTATAGGAAAGAGTCCAAAAGTTGTGCCCAGAATTACTTCAATCAATCAATCTGTGCGTTCACTATGTATTATGTATTTGACATTACCGCTGTCTAATCAAAATAGTTTATGTCACGTCAATATCTCAATATAATTAATATAACTTGTAGAGCTTAAATTACATTCAGCTAATTTAACACTTAAAAGAGCAAAAAAATCTAGTCTTATCACTTTCATAAAATAAGTGGACATGTAAACTCCAAATAAGTGCTAAAAAGTTTAGTATCAGAATTATATTACTACATATTATGAGCGGCTTTTATGTATTGTGTCCATCGTATCTCGAATCTCTGGAACAAAAAGTAGTACTGACTTGTGTCTGAACATGTGTCATTGCAAAGGTCAAAGATGGTAGGGTCTGTTCAATGTGAATCAATGGTACGCATTGCTTATACAGGGTCAGAAAGCCCTGCCTCTATATTTTATGTAGAGGGTTGAATCCCAAGGCCGGACATGTTTTGAGCCGCTGGTTAAAGTGAATTGTTCTATTCTGACCTTCCTTAATCAAAATGGGCTGCAATCCCATCGTCACATGAAAAAAATTAAACGTAGCATATTTTATACTATTAGGATGAATAAGAAGCAAGAATTTATATTTCGAACCATTTTCAATATATTGCACTGCATTGGTTTTATTTACTTTGTACTCATCTTTGAAATCTACACCAGTTTGAAACGATTTTGAAAGAATTGAAATGTTGAATCTGTGTGCAGTGCAGTGCAGTTAGTTATGTCTTTGCATATTCTTGCATTGACTGCCTTGAGCACATTCCACATTATGCATTCTATTCTATCTTTCCATCTCATTGTTGCCTTTGATTTTCTTTTGCTTAGACCGGACGACTTCTTCGGAAACTCTTCAGTCTTCCCCACGAAGTTGGACTTGAAAGTTTGTTTGACTCAATTTTAATAGTTTTAACTCAAATTTTAATTCTTCGCACTGTATGTTCATTTGGGACTCAAATAAACCCAGCCTGTCCTTCAAAGTTTTTAAATCTATCCTGAGAGGTTTAGCTTTAGACATTGAATTAGAAAAGTAGAAGTTCTATTAGTACAAATCAGACAAGTTTTAATTGCATAGGATAGGTCGTTTTAGATCAAAAGTGCATTTGAGTTTGACAAGCCCATAAATCAAAAGTTTGAGTGATTTTTGAAGGCCGGGGAAATATGAGCACCACACGGGTGCTCCTCCTCCTGCTCTGGAGCGTCTCCGCCATCTTTTCTTCTGTCAAAGGTTCGTTCCGAATACCGGAATTTATTGTTATTCCGTTTGTTTCGCAATTTCTTCTGCTTTTTTGCATTTCAGGATTTAGATATTTTTAGAAATTAAATAACATTCGGTGAAACTTCTGAGGGCCATTTGGGCAAAACTGGTATTTCGGAATAGGTTAAGGCGACGCTCTGTTATATTCTGTCCGACTCAAATTTTGAAAATGTACTGCATCCAATGTATTCAAGATTTCTGATTTTTTAAGTTTGTTCTGTTTTTGGACACATATTATGGTGATCCTATAAAATATGTGGTCGCCTGCCCAGGTTTCCTCTCGTACCTGACGCCCAGAGACTCCTACCCTGTAATTTTTTGAGTCCAAACCACATAACAAATAATTAACGTTCGCCTCAATTTATTTACTCAATGTGAAAGTTTTTGTTGGGCAAGTTGACTCTGGATGTGACATAAGATGAAGAATCTACAAGACATGTTTGCAGACAATGAGAATAACTGTAGAACACGTATAATATAATAAGTGAAATGTTGTTTGTGTCCCATGCCATGACACGAGTTATTACTAATACCTATTATGAGTTCTTTGATTCTACGTAGTGAGTTCAGTTGTAGTTGTATTTGTAATAATTACTATTCTACTCACCTGTACGTACATGTACGATGTATGTACAATTACAACAATCGTAATAATCATTGTTTTCAAAGAGCTAGAATACAATTGTTACATGAATGCAGTTCAATGATTTATTGTGAGTGCACTATCAGCTAATGATCCCTTTCAACCTCATGTATCAAATACAACAATTGTCTATCTTTCCACATGAATGACCACCATTATTTTATCATCATCTCCTTCGTCTCGAAAAAATTGTCCTTTCTATTGTGTACACCTTAACAATATTACATTCTGTATCCACATTTTTACCGGAAGATTTGTATACCTGTTCAGAGGAAGTTGCCATGATGGTAATGATAATGGCAATGGTATTCGATTCATATACTGAGTCTTATGAATAATATTGGAAAAGACGTGCACATTTGTATGAAGGAAGGACATGAAGTCAGTTCAGAATAGAAAACTTGATTTTTAATTGATTTGTTGTTATTTGTCTACACTTTTTTAATTGAATAACAGTGGAGTAGCTGAAGCGCAGCTCTTGCATCATAAACATACCATGTCATAGCGCTTTAGTCACACGTCATGGTCATAATCGTTGCTGACACATTTAATGCAGCGGTTAAATGGAGCCAGACAATTCATTCCTTGAGTCAAAAAGTTAATCCTGGGACGAAATTGTAATAATACAATTTTTGAAAACATAAATTGTCTGCACAAGACTAGAAATTCTGGCAATTTGAATCTTAATTTAGGCAAAGATGACATCCACGACCATAGCCTTGTGCGAGTAAATCTGTTGAATGTCAATGATTGCAAAGCTATGCAGTAACGTACAGTATTCTTCCATGTAGTACCGATATTATGACCTCACTACTCAATAGGATTAACAAATTAGTAGACATTTCACCAATACCTTATTCTTAATAGTTCATACCCAAATTGGACGAAACATGCCTCACTCATGTAATTATAATTCTGTCAATTCGGTGTCTTTATTAGGAGAAGAGAAACAAACATTTGAATGTCCAGAGCCTTCAGGAAACTTTGCTGATCCTGCCACATGTCGTCGGTTTTACCAGGTATTCATTTCGTAGTTATTTCTCGTTGTTTGTAGCTACAATTTTATTACAATACTATAGTTCGGTCGTTAACCTTATTCTTGGCTTACATTTTTACCTTGTTATATTTTCTTTTAATTTTTCGAAGTGCGTGGATGGCCATCCATACGAATCTCGATGCCCGTCAACACTTTACTTTGATGACATTAACAAGTTTTGCACGTTCAAAAATGAAGCCACTTGCGGTCCAGTCGCTGTCAGTAAGTCGTCAATCCGATCATACTTTCGGCAGATACTCTAGGAATTTAGTGAATTAGCTGTAACTTGTACATTCAATGTCCCGAGATAAAGTTGACATAAAAATGCGAGCTTTATAGAGCATCTCCTCAATATCTTCCTGCCCTGAGAATTCTTTGTCCTAGAGGTATTTTTGTGGCAACCTGAAACAATTGTCGTTCTTGTGAGGTTTTCAAATGCTAACTGGTGGAGAAATAAATATGGATATATTTGTGTCTGCTTTCCATAGCCCAAGCCCCATCGACTGAAGCTCCATTGGACTTGGCCGTGAAATGTGACCCGGCTAATTGTGAGCTCCCACACTGTTATTGTTCAAAAGACGGGACGTTGATTCCTCATCGTCTTGATCCCAGCAAGGTAAACAAAATCATATCTCATCTGTCCATCAGTCCTACGAAGTACAAACTGAACTGAAACTGACTGCCACAGAACAGAATATACCTGTCGTATGATTTGCATAGCTAATTCAAGCACATTCCTTGGTCAATAAACAACTCCACACCTTTGTGTACTTGTGTACTGTACTGTACTGGCAGTACTGGGATGGAAGAATGGATAGGAACACGAACTGATTTTGAAAGTATTTTCTCTTTCATCCCTCGAAGACTATGAGGAATGAGGGTTCGTTGCAGGATGAAGAGAAACCTTCCGACGTCATGTCGATGTCATGTCATCATGACATGAGTCTCAGTCTCCAAACCTTAAAATAAGTAGTCCTCCAGACCAGACTAATTTAATTTACCTTTACTTTCCGTTTTATGGAGGTTACTTCATAGGGCCATAGCCCAGCTCTAAACCAGGACACTCCAAACAATGCACAAATAATTATTTTTAGGACGACAACCCATACCAAAAGAGTTTCTCTCTCAATTCTTCAACAATGAAATACAGACGGGATTTCCATCCTATTTCACCATTATGTAGCCTAATTTCCATCCAAATATTTAGTATAGGCGACAGTCTGTTCGTGGTTCGGTTTACCCCGCTTGTCTTGATATGTTAGGGTCCAATCCTCCAGGCAAATATGGCTGCATGATTCGATCCAGACGTTTTTGCCCTTTGACTATTGCTCATTCTCTTTACGTAAATACACGGGTATTTGACCACACCTTACTGGGAATCCCAATTAATGAGAGTATTTATAATCGATCAAGTTTTAGGGTAACCTGTTAACTAAAAACTAAAGTCTTTAACGTCAGTTCTATCGGTTTCTATCATTGCGAATCACCAAAACTGTTGTAAACAGGAGGACGGGTTTTGACTTCTAGTTTGGGCTGTTTCGTTATTAACCATCATGCCATGCAATGCATGCAGGGAATTCCATAAGGGACGGGTTGAAATTCAATAAGATTCGGATGCATTTGTATTTTACAAATATGCTGACCTCGAAACATGAATTGAAAAAACAGTTGAACTTTAAGACGCGTTTGACATATTATTTTCAGACGCCGCAAATGATTCTCCTAACTTTCGATGGGGCCGTGAACGTGAACAATTATGATAATTACCAGAAAATATTTATTGCTAACCGGACAAATCCTAATGGCTGCCCAGTCCGTGGAACATTTTTCATCTCTCATGAGTATGGAAATTATGAACAAATTCAACGACTTCATTATGAGGGTCATGAAATTGCAGTCGAAACTATCTCGTGAGTTCAATACAGTTTTTATGAATATGAATATATAGTTGTTGCTGAGACTAGTAAAAACAATTATCATTTGAATGTTTTTTATTTGGATTATTGCAGCACGGAAAAGGGACTTGAAAGTCAAGGGTACGACAGATGGTCTAAAGAGATGGTTGGAATGAGAGAAATCATTGGGAAATTTTCCAATATCAGCGGTGAAGACATCATTGGAATGCGGGCTCCTTATCTGAAACCTGGACGCAACGCCCAGTATGAGGTTAGCTTTATAACCTGGGAATGAAAAAATTAGAATAATCGTGTTAATATTATTCATATATTTTGAAAGGGCAAAAACTGACTGCGTGTTTATATTTGATATTTTGAACAGGTGCTCCAAGACTTTAATTTTGTTTGGGATAGCTCCGTCGGCGTTCCACCGATTCGTGTTCCAGTCTGGCCATACACACTTGACTACAAAATTTCTCATGAATGCAAAGCTGGAACTTGTCCTACACGGAGTTTCCCAGGTGCGGAAGTTTGGAATAAAATTAACCTTGTAAAAAAATTCGAGAATAATGTATAAATTATTTTTGTAACTTGCATGTGTACAGGAGTATGGGAGTTTCCTTTGAATGCTCACTTCATTGAAACTTTTGAAGGTGGACATTGTCCATACATGGATCAATGCGTTCTCTTCAATCATGACTCGGACAATGTAAGAATTTTGAGTTAATACTATGACGCGATGATAATACACAATAACAATTGATTATTGGAATTAGATCTTGGAGTGGCTTCAAGAAGATTTCAGACGACATTATGATCAGAACAGGGCTCCGTATATGATGCCATTCCACACGACTTGGTTTCAAAGTGTTGAATTAGAGAAAGGTCTTCACAAGTTTATCGACTGGGCCAGAGGACAGTAAGTATTTCAAGATTAATTAAAAAAGCATTACCATAGATAATTTGGAAAAGGAATTCAAGGTAGAGTTTAATCAAACGTTATAGAAGATAGTAACCCCTATGATACTTTTATTATTTCAGCAGTATAAAACTATTTTCAATTAGGAACCAACTAATATAAGATCAAGCGTCTTGAGCGGGTTATCAAAACAATGAGGGATTTGTGAACGGATAACATTTTGGATCACTGCTTTTGAAACATTTTAAATTCCAATTATTCCTTTGCAGGCATATATTGTAGTGAAACGTCCACAAAAGTGCTAACTGTACGACTATAGTAAAGAAAAATCTAAACTTTAATGTTTCTATCCCCGGTAAGACACACTGGCAATGAGTGCTCTGTTTGAAATTCTTCACATTTCAATTGTAAACGAATTCTCATATTTCAGTCCCACTTTACCCCTCAGCCGTTTTTCGTGTCTTTTCAACATAATCCACCTTATTTCAGAATTGTTAGGAGTGTTGCGTGATGGCGGTTGTAATCCTAAACGTCGGCACGAAGTAGAAGTCTAGGGAAAAATTCGACAGTCAAAGTATATGTACTGCCAGAGACAGTGCATTATTATTTTTCAGTTTCAATGAGACATCTTTTGTTATTTCCAGACCTAACGTGTGGTTCGTGACAGCAACCCAAGCTCTACTTTGGATAACTGAACCAAAAGTAGCCGATACATTGAATACTTTTGAGCCGTGGGATTGTAAAAAACGAGTAGTTTCTCCACAACCCTGCAATCTTCCAAATAAATGCCCACTTGTTTTTAGACCAAACAAGGGACCCTCGTCAACTCGGTATGATTGCAATTAATTTGAATAAAAACAGTAAGACCATCTGGTTTTGGAATTAAAATTTTTTGTGATTAATTTCAGATACATGACAACCTGTTTTGACTGCCCAGACAAGTACCCGTGGGTCGGAGATTTTGACGGAGATGGTGATGGTGAAGAAGACATTTACATTAAACAAAACAAAAAAAAGTGAACAAAATACTCAAATGAACCAACACCACCACTACGCAGTACATAGTATGAAATAAACTACACTCTTGGTGTACCTTTTAAAGTCTGAAAGTATAAAACATTCGTGACAACGCATCGTCGTACAAATTCATAAATTAAGAACTGTCTCCTTTTTTTAAAAAAAGTATTATGTATTGAAAAGAAAATAACCAACAAATAAATGAAAGAAAACACGACTCTTTTTTACTACTTCCATATTCTACTTTATTACTATACAATGAACTTCAGTGCAGCTGTAGGATTTGAAATAAATTCTTACTAAAGTCATCTTTTAACACATTCTTTGCAAAAATCAAGTTGACTCATTTCTGCCAAGCATAAGATTGTTGGGTCCTCAAGCAAAACAAATTCTTTATTCTGGATAATATTCAACTGAGCACACGACGACGTGATAATGGCCGCTTAACGAATTGGGAGCCATGGAGCAAGATAATCCTTGTATTTGATTCGGTCTAAAAAGAAAATAAAGGGAAAATAAGTTTTGTTTAATATTTAGACAAATTCTCGATTAATCAAAAATGGAAGCCCAGTATGAAGCTAATTTCCGAAGCCGTGATTGGCTTGATTGAAAAAGTATTAGATGCCGTTGCCTTCGTTCGCTTTATAACTTTATTTTTTGAGAATAGTCCATGTCTAATAAAATGTATTGCGTGAAGAAGGCTAGCTTCGTAGCCTCATTTTAAATGATTTGAGTAACTGACAGAAACAATTTAATTAAAGAATTTGAGATTTTATCCGAATCCGTATTTCGAACGGCTCGATTAAAATCTTAAGTTCTTCAGTTGTACCTGGCGGTTTGAAGTCTTCAGGATGAAGTGTCATGTAATGATAGAACAGCAAATCCTTTTCCGACAAGACTTCACGTTTCTTATTGTCAAGATACAGTCCAACCATTAATGCAATCGACCCCGCAATTGCAAAACGCTGAATCCCTAAAAAATTGAAGAGACTAACATTAGAATGCAATCATTTTCAACTGTTAGGGTAAACCAGGCTAAAAGTCACGGGGTCTCGGAGGCTGTATCTATTTGCAATACTGGGGATTTTTAGCCCAAAAATGTTGAGTCTTTTACTCGAACATTATGAACATGGAAATCCTGTCTGAGAAGTCATAATGGGATGATAGAACAAAACCCTCGGTGTTTTTAGGGCAGGCGTTCTATTTTTTTGCCATCCGAGATAGTGCTTGCAATGCCCGTAACGTTAAAAAATTTCTTCCTGAGGG
>JAQFYE010005716.1:0-11611 GCA_034694305.1 Protaphorura glebata | reverse complement strand
GAGACTTTTTCAGTAGTCTCTCAGAAATTAATTTATTTTTCAGTGATACCTATAAATTTTGACCTGTGACCCAAGCGTAAGACCCTCCTGACATCCTAGGGAACCTGAGACATAGACAAAAGGCAAACTAGCAGCAGATACAGTTACAAATTATCCACTACACTTCTCTAAGTCTCTAAGAGTCAAGGCGTAGAGTAATTTTGACTAAATAGATTCCACGAACGTTATATGCAAAGTGACCATATTTCTGTCTTTCGTTTGAAAGTGCATATGACAGCTCAAAATGGCATTTATCGACTGGAAACGTAACCATTGCCCCCCCCCCTCCTCCTGCCTGAAGAGGGGAATCAGGGGGAGTCGGACAAAATGTGAGATATGGATTTGATTTTTTAGTGGTATATTATATAGACAGAACCTCGCCCAGAATAATTGTTTTCGAAAAATCTTCCGATGTTAACTTTTTCACAATAATTTTATGCAATTTTCAAAAAAATTTGTTTTGGAGAAAACTGATTTCTCGCTGGAAAGCATTTGGAATAGAAAATCTGGATTTTTTCTTCAAAATGCCTTGTCAGCGATAAATCGACTTTTGGTAGTCTCGTTGGTGTATTCGATTCTGTTCCTGAATATGCAATGGATTCTTCTGGTTCGACTTTCGTTTTAACATAATTTTCCTTGCGGAGTGTGGACCTACACAAGGAATTTAAGAATTTTAAGCGATTTGTTTGATTCTTGTTATTCAGTACTCGGGGTACATATTATTTGCGCTAGCGATTTTGTATAAAAGACCATAATGTGAATAAATTCTTGTAAATTTTGCTTAAAACCACATCATCATTGCAATCTGTGGATACTGCTCGCCTAACAACCAACTTAGTGGACCACCGGGACTCGCTCATTTTGTGTAAGTTCATTTGGCCGCACAAATTATTTTAACCGATTGCGGTTGAGAGTTGGTAAATGCCAGAAACAATCATATTACATAAGAAAGAAATCTGGCATAATATGGATTGTCCAACTGGATGAGTACGCAATTACATGTAAATTGGTTTGTTAGACTCTGGGAACCTCAATTGCTCATTCACCGTGCAAATGAATGTTTCGTTTCAAAAGGCAAATTGTCTTTTTGTGGAAAAAGATATGCCTCTGTAACCCCTAGGTCGGTGAAAATGTCAGCAGAATCCATCCGATATTGAAGAACCTGGTACGTGTGTCTTCTCAAGGTCAAGGAGAGTAAAGTTATTAACCTGGAATCTACCTTGATTAGGCAAGGCAGAGCTGAGAATCCGAAAAAAAATATCCCATTATCTACTTACTCTATTTAAATTTCCTTGAAAGGTCCAGACGAGAGCCTTGAAGGGTTTGTACACTAACCGAATTCATAACTCAGTTACGATTCCACCTTCGTAGAATATAATTGGGCAAGTTACCCATAAAATATAAAAAGTCAATTTAGAATAAATAATTGTGTTAAAATCAATCAATCAAATACAATCATGGTTGAAGGCGAATGCACTGTTGATTGGAACAAGTTGAAGTCTAGAGAACGAGATCTTCTGATGTTTGATGGAATCAACTGTGACTTAACAGTTACATGCCAAAATATTACAAAAAACTGCCATAAGTACGTTCTTCGGAGAAGTTCATCTACAATTGGGAGGTTACTTCCCAACTGCTCTAATCCACTAGATTTAACTTCATCTGTGGGTAGGATAGTAGACTGCCGAGCCATAGAAGAAATATTCAAGGTAAGAATCTTTGGGATGGTAGCACGGGGAGAATTTGTTTTGTGAAAGGTAAAAAGTCTGAAGTACATCAAATGAATGTTCATTCCAGTTCATGTATTCCGACAAAGTAGAAGAGCAGATTTCATTAAAGTGCCTGGCGGACATCATCTATATTGCAAGTCAACTTAAAGTTTTCTATTGTTTCCAATACTGTCTGCTCAATTGCGACAAGTGGGTGAAGTCCCATGCACACTTTTGGGAACTATTCGCCATTATGGAAGGATATGGGACTAGTGGGACTCGCAGTACTGACCTGGATTTCTTCATGAAGGGATTGCTGATGGAGTTAGTCTATGTTATCCATAAACTATATAATATAAACCATTTTTACATTTTTAGTATGCTTTGGTAGGCGTAGTCACTGGATTTGGAGTAATGTAAAGACTGAATTTTTGGAAAGCATCCTGAGTTTGTTTGTTTTTACTTTAGAGTGCTACCCCCTGCATTCAGACATACGGAGTATGCAAGTTGATATTGTGAATTGTAATCGTCAAGTAGGGCGTTGGCGTTAATATATATATAAATATTGCCAAAAAATCCGAAAGAAAGCAGCGTCACTTGACAAGTTCACTTCAAGACCAATGCCGCATTCTTGCAAAATCCTTCGTCACCGCACACCTAATTTTAAATTGGCAACGCTATTCTTGCTTTTGAATCTTGCAATATTATGAAAAATGTATATTTGAATTTTTTATAACACTCGGTAGTCCTCAGTTTTAGTGAATTGGTGAACTTTCCATCATTGTGAGGCTGGGGCGTCTTTTTGGGGAATTAATGCATGCACATTATGTACCAGTTACCACAAGGTTGTGTAATCAATCATATTATGTGAAGGATATAACAGCTAATTCAGTTTATAGAAAAATCCGTTTGTTTGCGTTCCATCGTTACTTGCCGTGATTGCAAATTATTGAGTATATTTTATATAAAAAAAAGACTAACAATATTAGGCATGACGAATTTCCACGCTACCTGTAGATTTATTTGAGTGTATCAATTTGTTTGTGTTTTCTGTAGCGAAAGATATATTGACAAATTGACTGCTGACGACCAATTCCTCAACTTTGACATCGAAGGATTGGTTAAGTTTATTGAGAACGAAGCATTAGATATAGCAGCCGTGGATCGTTTTCGAATAGCACTGAGGTGAGGTGACAATATTTTTACATAACCATAATGACTGTTATTATATCATTAAGGAAAAATTAATGTTTCTGGAATGATATCAGGTGGGCTCAGAATAAATGTGAAGAGGTGGGAGCTGAAGCATCAGGTGCAAACAAAAGGAATTGGTTAGGAGATGTATTAACACGAATAAAATATACCAATATGACTTTTGAAGAACTCATCACTGACGTCTGTGGTCATTTTTTAACTGGTTTATTCACTGCTCAGGAAGAATATAAGTTGTGGTGTGAGTTAACTGGTTTATTCACTGCTGAGGAAGGATATAAGTTGTGGTGTGAGATTCATCAACGACGCAAGTAAGGGTCAAACATTTTGTAATTTACAAATACATTCTTGTAGTTATTTACGTTGTTTTAAATTTAGGGAAGAGACATTAGCCGAGCGCGAAGCCGCTCCTGAAGAGGAAGACAACTAAACCTAAAACTAGAATGTATGTCGTCCCGTCACGGTTGCGCCACAGAAGGGCGAGCGAAGCGAAGCATACGTTGACCCGTGTTAATGATTACTGTTTATAATATTACCTCGCCAAATCGAGTACACCATAATTTTGGACAACTATGTTTCGTATAGGTTAATGAATACAATTTCAAAATCTTTATACGCGTGAGTCTCAATTGTAAACTGTCATTCAAATCAAGTTTTCAAATATTTAGGAAGTTCATTTACACTTCTAGGTTATATTATCTAAAAAATAAAAATCTTAAACGAATTGGTACGAATTGGTACGAATTGATACGAATTGGTACGAATTGGTACCAATTGATACGAATTGATACGAATTGATACGAATTGGTACGAATTGATACGAATTGATACGAATTAATACGAATTGATACGAATTGGTACGAATTGATACGATTTACACGTGGACGCACTTACGCAACAATAATTATTATTGTTGTGTAAGTGCGTCAATTCGCAATTATTTGTAATTAATTTCTGTACAATATTTCCGTCTATTCGAATAGACGTAGACGTCTTCTGTTTTCTTCCTGGACGGGGGTTATCCACAACGGGTAATCTACCCGCATACTCTGTATGTTTGAATGCAGGGGTTAGCACTCAAATGGAGAAACAAACAAACAACCGTCCCATTCTTATTTTTTTCGCAACGCTACGTACAGTGTGCACATTAAAAAAATATTTGTTTGTATCCCATGGGTCTTGGGTATAAAGTCATTAATCCTATCTCTCCGCTTCAGAGATAGTTCCCGTTTTTTACCATTCCGCATTTTTATTTCAATAGTACAATTTTTTAATTCAACCAAATTCTGGTAATTTTAACTATCGATGTTGTGACATGTCGGAAAAAAGTATTGACTGACATTATTAAGGAAAGTAGCAGTGAGCTGGAAAATGAAAAGTGGGTGAATAATTCTTTTACATACTGTATTATTTTTGCGTCTGAGTGACTTTGTCTAAAAGGAGCTGCAACATCATGCTCACGGAAAATCTAATTTGATATAATTTGAATAAATTCTAAGAATATGCATTCAGACTATAAACCGACTTTGCAATTGATTTTAAATATGTTTGAAGAAATTCGAAAATATTATCCATGACCGGAGTTATGGCGGCTTCATTCTATTTTCTTGGAACTGAAAAATACTTTTATAAAACTGTGCTCCAAATGTCGAAGGACGTAATGTTCGTTGAAGGTACTATTTTTAATTCCAATTATGAAATTCAATTAATCGGATTCGCTAAACTCGTTTCACACTTAGAGATGCGGAAAACCTAGCCGAGGATAGTTAAGTTCATTTAACGATTCACCATATCTCATATATTTTTAGGAGTTGTGAATTTAAAAACTATTACCTTTATGTATAAGTTTATGTTAAGATTTGGTCGCAACTGAAAAAATAGTACACATGATTTAACTTCGAAACGACTTAGTTTCATTGAATTTCATGAATGCACGCATGAATGGAAATTATGTGTGTCTCAAAAATATCCTCTTCCCTAATTGTCGCTCCCATATTGACAAAACTTACGTATGTTACTGCCTTTCAAATGAATTCAACAGCTCACCATCACAGTATGTTATTCAATTAAATGACTTGACCTTAACACAATTTCACGAATTGTTGACACCAAATTATAAACAAAGAGGAGGGGTGGGGGATATTTTTTGACAGACGGTATATTTTAAAAGATCACTTACTCCACTTATGACCCAAGATCACACTGCAAATCAGATAAGAAATGTTCAAATTAATACAGATTAGTTTAAAATTAAACAGGTTATTAGTTTTATTAGTAGTAGGTTAAATCCGATTTCAACAACAGCCCGTGGGAGTCCGAAAAGTATATTAAATGTCATTCAGAGAAGTCGGCTCGTCGGTATTCGCTTACTCTTTGATTAGTTTCAGTCGTTTTTCCAGTACATTTGCGTAATTCCCCAACTCTTTGTAAATGTCCATTTCGGCTCTGGCTAAATATGTTAAATATGTCACCGACAAGGCATAGGTTTCTGGTGGTAATGATTCGGGTTCCCTGTCTTCCCTTGACACATGGACAGATTCGTCCAATTTGATATTGTTTCGATTTAAGTGATTGCTGGAAGTCGTCGAGCTGTAAAGAGTAGTCATATTTGTATTATTCTTTTGAATGTAGTTTCGATTTGACATGTCATCATGGACTGAAATACCTAAACGGCAAGTCTAGGTTAAATTAGACCACCGAGAGTACAATATAGTTTCATTGTAGCTTGTTTTGAAATTTTAGTCGAGGGAACAATAACAAATTGCGATTTGTCAGCATTTGTTCAGTCTATGTGTACAGTATGCAGCATAAAAGTGATTTGTTTGGATGGTTAAATATTATTGGATTGCTGATTGATTTTATTTTGGTCACTCCGCGTAAACTCATTCATTGGCACAGGACTCTAATTTTCAACGTCAATTATATGTACTATACTGTAACCTCTCAACGGCGACCAGGCTCGGCTGACTAAAACATGCTCGTGTGGTGGTATAGTATGGTGGTATCTTGTAGATGCAATAAACATGGAATTAGAATAAGCATGGACTACTAATCTGGTAGTTAAATTTTATTTTAGATAGTATTTTCGAGGTTGGATTCATCAGCCTTATGCAACGGATAACTGGGAAAAGATTTTTATAATGATAATGCAAAAGAATTGTTCGGAACAGGAATTCTGGACTACGATGTTACCCTGTTAATATTAAATGGGATCATCGTGTATAGAATTACATGCGGAGCAACTGTATTTTTTAGCATGGGAGACGGACTTTGACTTTAATATTCTGGCTTCAGCAATAGTAGACATTCCTTTGCTTATAAACCGTGAAGGTTGACAATAGATTAACCAAGTTCTGAAAAAGTAAATAAATATTGAATATTCGTGTTAATATGTGATGTAATAGGAATTGAGCACATTGCAGGAAATCCGTTTAGACCATTAATTTTAATATCGATGATCTCAGAGTAATTAATTGTGTGTGATGTCTAACGAATATGAAAATGAGGAAATGATCGTAGTAAAAAGTTGGTTGAAAGTAGGGAAAATCCATCCAAGAAACTACAAATTCTACCTTAATTTCTTCGAAAAATATTCATCAACTTGTGCACGATTATTTGGATGAGAGATACTTCCTTACAAAAATTTGTCTAAAAAATGATAGCTTTTAATTAGAATTCTGTATTTAATAACCACGCAAATTAGCAATACCAGCTTGCAGTTTGAGATTCCGCCACATGTAGTATCGTGGTTGAGTTTCGCACTGTTGCCCGTTGGTTAATGCAAGCAAAGAGAACAGAATTGAGCCAATTTTAGCAGAATGAATAATTTCAGGCATTTCTTATAAATCAAGATAAATTTTCCATTGGGATTTCTAGTCAGTTAAATGTCCACACTAATTTCTGATTCGACTCACTCTCATGATTTGGTACCAGAAGTGCATAAGGTATATCTTATTATTACAAACTAGAAATTTCTGATGCTTAGCTTAGACGAATTAACGGTAATATAAGAACAATAGACCCCTCAGTTACAATTCCTTGCAAATCATTGTTTAGAAAAACAAATTTCTCTGTTTAGAGTTCATTCCGAACCAACTTCTAGTATACAATCCTGTGAGCTCGATTCTTTCATGCCAGGACCAGAACAATCAGCACACGTTTTTATAGTTGAAGATGGAACATCTTGAGAAAATCTCAGGGAGTCAAAATCGTTTGAGACAAAGACAATCCCGTCAAGGTCTGCAACGAATGCAGCATTTTATTTTTAAATGTCAGTATTCTTACAAAAATACACTGATTTTATATGAACGCTGTCATTCTAAATGGTTATGTACATTCCTGACACGCTTGATAGCATTTTGAAAAATAAATTTATATTGAATTTCAATCAAAGGCACCAGCAAGCAGAAATGACCTTCTGATTAGGTTTAAAGTTATTTGTGGTCAGTGTTATATTATAAAGGAAATTTCAAATTGATATGTGATTAATGATCAGGATCTGTTCACACGAGTAGTCAAAGTCACAATAGCGGCGGCAGGTGATCACCACAACTTTACCTGCTAGATCGACTTGAAAACTATTAAATTCAGTTGATCACCATAACTTTAATGGCTTGATTGACGTAATAAATTCAGGTGATCACCACAATTTTACCTGCTAAAAACTAATAAATTTGTCATTATTTTCCGGACACATCTGGAAAATCCATTTCGCATTATGATCAACACAATTTTGCCGTAACCGAATTGCTAAAATAAACCAATAACGTTCTTGAAATTGACATTTTTTATTCGTCGACGGTTGATTTATTTGGATATTGACTTGACATTACGTAAACTACTGACACCGATATTTCGTGACGTATTAGGCCCAATTCAGAATGAATAAAACCATGACTTCATACTGGGAACACCTTCTTTTAAGAGTTCAGTTCTAAATTGACTGTGATATTCCAAAAATGGCCAAATCGTGTATAATTTTAGTTTTTTTTCTTCTTTGCAGTCCTCAAATTTCATTGTCATGGGGTGGGTTTGGAACTTCTTATATGTCCACGAATCCAGACGATGTCGGTTTCTTCCTCTACCCCAATCCAGAGTAATCAAATATGATTAGCGAATAGCGATGAGAGAGTATATTTTTACAATACATTTATTTATTCCCAACAGCAATTTGACTGATTTTGATGAACTTGTCTATTCAAACAAAAGTTCAATTGAGAATTCCAGGTTCAACTCGTCAAATGCAATTATTGTAATGTCTCATGGATTCACACAAAATCATGAGTCAACGTTTCCAACTAATGTAAAAAATGGTGAGATATTTTTTAAAAATTCTTTTTTCAGTACCCACTAATGTTTGTATTTGAAAATTAGAAACACATTTAATGAAATATTCCAACTGGTACCGATAAAGTTCGTAGATACAATTTGCATAATACAATTTTGGTCAATACTAATGATTTCAAAATTTTACAGCATATCTTGCCGCAGGGTTCGCAACCAAGGCGAATCTTATTACTGTCGATTGGGGACGATTATCAGGAACTATTGACGTTCAAAATTTGCCTTTGGTACTGTCCGCATTCCCGAGTTACATCCGAGCCAGCAAAAATGTCGAAATTGTTGGGAAACGGGTTGCAGAGTTTCTTGTGTTCCTAATGGATTCAAAGAATATGACCAATTCGAGTGAGGTTCATCTCATTGGTCATAGCTTAGGTGCTCATGTCTCGGGAATCGCTGGATATCACTTTCAAACAATGAAGTCAGAATCTCTTGGGAGGATCACTGGTTTGCAACTGATTTCCATTTTACATTTCTATTGGAACGAACTAGAGTGAAACCTGTACCAGCGTCCGCCTATCTGGTCATGTGCTGCTAGAACGAATGTCCCATGTACTAATAATAGCGGATCACCTGTACCAGTCGACCGTAAGTCTGGTCGCGTGTGTCAGGTTTCGCTGTAATTTAGCTCCTAATTTAAATTATTCGATTTGCACTGTTCATATGGTGTCCATTTCAGGAACTGATCCCGCAGCTCCACTGTTCCAATGGATAGGAAATAAGCATAGGTTGGACAGCAGGGACGCAGATTTTGTGGATATCATCCATACGGATCAGTCCATTTTGGGTTACGTTGGTGGACTTGGTCATGTAGATTTTTATGTTGACCTCGGTGGACCTATTCAAACTACTTGCTTAACAGAATTTTCAATGGGTAAGCTGCAGGAACAAAGGCAAAATATTACGATTATATTTCCTGCCAAGTACGGTGGCCCAGCTCCAGCTGAAACGTTCACACCTGGGCCTACATGAATCTTGATTCACTTGCCGGAAAAATTTAGTTTCCTCTAAAATAGATACGAATGGTTGAAACTAATTTAATTTGAAAACTTGCAATTGACAGTAACCTGCAGTCATAATTCTGCTCCTGTGTTTTACGCGAAGTCTATTGGAAAGGAGATATTGGCTTGCACACATCCGGATAAAATTTTTAAATGCTCGGCCGAAAGTACAATTCTTTTTGGAGAGGATTGTCCGCAAAGGTGATAACAATAACTGACAAAATCCTTTTGAGATAATATAAATTGTGTGTACTTTGAATTTCTAATTTCTAAAATTTTCTTTCGTTCACAGTACTCGAGGTACATACTTTTTGCGCCGGAGTGATTTTGCATAAAAGAAGTTCCACCACCATTCTCATGGAAAATCTAATTTAACACATCATTTGAATAAATTCTAAGAAAATGCATTCGGACTATAAGCAAAGTTTTAAATTTCTTTTGAAATTTGTTTGAAGAAACTCGAAAATATGATCAAAATTATGAAGAAATTCTCGAGTCATAATTCAATAGAATATTACCCATGATGCGTATGATATATCAATTCGTTTATTTCGTTTATCCTGACTTGGTTTTACATAAAATTGGTATAACTCAACACAGTGAAGTTCAAAAAGAAGGGGTGGAGAGTTGTAGGAATCATTTAAAGACACTCACACTTCTGAAATTATTCTCATCTCTGAACTCAGAATCACACGTTAGGATCCAGGTCACATGGGCGCTTCAGGAAGTTTTTATTTAGATTAGTCCATTTGGTCGCAACTGAAAAAATAAGAAATATGATTTAACTTTGCAATGGTTTAGTTTCATTGATTAAAGTGAATGGAAATATATTTCAAAAGATCACTTACTCCACTTATGACCCAAGATCACACTGGAAGTTAGACAAAAAAAATGCTCAAATTAGTTCAAAATTGAACAGATTTCGGGTTCAAAATTCTCTGCGGTTAAATCCGATTTCAACAACTTCCGACTTGGAGTCCGAAAGCGAAATCCAAATTCAAATATACACCATGCAACATGCAATGCAGTCGGGTCAAGAACAATTTTGAATTGAAAGAGACATAAACAAGGCAAACGAGCAATTATGTGCAGTCGTTACAAGGGTAGTCCAATAAGTTGTGAACTTACGCGTCTGGGCATACGCCAGAAACTCAACCAAAATTTTAAATATCTAAACATGCGATTCGAAGTTTCTGCTCCAAATTTGAGCAGAATCGCTCGAAAACTCATCGATGGAGAAAGGTTTGAACTTCGGAATCCGATATGAACAAGAAATTGCGTGAAAATTTAGAATTTCTGATCGTGCTGTGATTGACCTTCAGAAACTTGAGTACGACCTGAGTCAACGAAATGTTGGTCAAGTGTAGCCCCACTTATGATGCTTTACAGAAAAAAAAATTGCACCTCGGGCTCGTGTTAAAGTTGACGAGGTAGTGACTTGAAGTTACAAATTCTGAATTCGATGATTCTTCGACATTAGCGGAGAAAATCGAATGAAAGTCAAATAAATATTGAGACCTAAGTAACAATATATGGTGCAAATTTTAGCCAGGTATGTTGACTCTTCAAAAATGGGTAGCATCAAATTTTCACTGCAAACTTCGAGGTGAAAAAAATAAGTGTACAATGGGTGGATTCCATTTTAAGCGATTCAAGCAAACGCAAAATAGGTCTGTTCGGTTGGGAGAAATTATATTTATTTTTGAAGAACCTAACTTCTTTAACACTCCGGTTATTGTGAATGGCACCTGGTGTTTCAATTATGACCCCGAAGCAATAGTCCAATCAATGGAATCATCAGAGCGTCCCGACTCCAGAGAAAGGAAAATTGGGAAAGTCGGTGGGGAAAGTTATCGCAATTTTTTTTCTGGGACAGTGAAGGTATTGTGATCTTGGAGTATATCTGAACTAAGACCTCCATTACTAGTGCAAGTTGTGCCAGGATGACGAAAAATTTGAAGAACGTAATACAATTGTAGGGCTGTCGACATGGAACCTAGATTAGACCAGTTTTCACAACTAGACCGGTCACATCACCCATATTATTCAGGCTGCTATTATAGAATTCAGTGTCCGACAAATGCGGCAGACCCCTTGAAATTTGGCCCTGGCATCCAGTTATTACTTTCAATTTCGCAATTCAAAATATTGCGAAATATACCGAGGTGTCAACCACAAAATGTCGAAGTAAATCCGTGTTTTGAACATCACTTTTTCTCAGATGTCGCATTCAGTGACCCTTCAACCGATTCTGCTCAAATTTGAAGAATAATTATCTTGTAAGGTCAGTTAAATTCTGAAAATAAAATC
>JAQFYE010005715.1:0-11612 GCA_034694305.1 Protaphorura glebata | reverse complement strand
TATTTACAGTTTTCGCCACGTTCACATAAAAACACGAAGCCTTTTATACATACACAAATAGCTGTACAGCTATTTGTCTATTGATTGAACATTTCCTTTTTCTCAGTTTTGCATTCAACAAACGAACAGTTTTCCTATTTTGTGATCGGTCATTCTGAGAAACCAAACGCCATTGCTTTTAGCCTCCATAGTTCATTTCAGCTTAAGGCCTTCACAAAAGTTGTTCACAAGGTACCTTCAGCACACGTACAAGCACAACCTAACCTTTTGCCGTGCCCATCCTGCGGTATCCTTTTCACCAAAGTTTCTTGAAAGGAATCCGCGGAGGTCAAGTATTATTTTTCTAAAAATAAAGTTCTTGGAAATTTAAAACGAAATATAAATTTCTACGTAGGTAGCTTAAGTACTACCTAGGTAGTATTTAAGCTACCTGGTCAATCACATAGTATTAATAATAACTAGATTTTTCCAGGTAGTATTAAAACTACCTGACTGACCAGGTAGTTTTAATAATACCTTCAGTTAAGGTAGTTACTACCTGAATGTTACAGATAGTATTCAAAGTTAGTTAGAATTTCACGGGCTTTCCAGAAATGTCATTCCTGGACAAAGTGGTTGAGTACTTCAAAAGTTTGAATTCAATTGCTTCGGGTGCGACTCGACATATCTAACATAACTTTTGAAATATTTGACCATTTTGTTCAGGAATGACACGTGAGAAGAATGGTAACGGAGAAAGTTGATTTTCTCGTTGAGGGGAAAAACTTTTCTAGAGGTCATTTTTGGTGTTCTCACCCTTTAATACGATGACCTTTGCTCATCCCTGCCGGAATGAAATTAACTGGCCACCGAATTACCCGGACCACCTGGTACACTTTACTACCACAACCCGCCAGGTTGAAGGGTGGTCCGTAAAATTATTGCGTTTTCTCCAGCAAATAATCCAAATCCGACACTGGAAATAGAATTTACTGACTGAACAAAATGTATACAGCGATTCATAACTGCTTTCCCATCCGGCAGCCCAGACTAGACAAATGTGAGATATACACTTTTTGAGGGTATCACCCATAGTTTAGGTGATAACTTATAAGCATCATATTGTTTACCGCAAATGACAGGCAGCATCCATAATTTGAGACTCGTCTATTGTCGTTAACTCTTTCGATGTACATATGTCTATAAACCACCTTACATATTATTGAAGGAATTAGACTTTGAACCACCCTACGCAGAAATGTTCTATAAGAGTGGAGAGGAAGATTGGAACTGGAATCTTATGTTGGCCGTTCACCTCGTTAGAATGTTTTCCGAGCATTTACCCTTTTCGGGGGTAGAATGAGGATGGCTCGTTAGAGTTTAGGTTCAGACGAAGAGTTTATTTTATGAGAACAATATAATGTACTATTTTGAGGGACATAAAAGTGGGAAGGAGTCTGAGTCTGAAGTCTGGAGTGAAATATCCATTCCAGACACAAACATGGTCAACACATGGACAAAATCTAATTCCATTCTGTTCAGGGATTATTACGACGATGGTGAAAACTGCAGAAGCCTAACCTTATATTTCTTATGGGAGGTCCAGGTTCAACCAGCCGACTCTCTCATAAAACCCATCCACAAACTCTCATTTCACATTAACGTTATAAACTACATCCGTGAGAGTGACACATTTTATATGTTGGGTTGCGTATAAAGTTAGGAAAAGAAAGGATGGTTCAGATTTTGTACACATTCTCCGGTGTTGTTTTTGATGCCAGTGATATGGATCACTTATCGAACACGTAATTGTACAAGTCGCAACTTGTTCGATATAAGGAAACTTAGGTAAATACTCCAACGAAGTAATCACATTGGCAGTGATACTTAGAATACGTAATACATTGTCTTCCTGATCATAGAGAAGTGGCATGGGCGACGTACACCACTAACAAAATGAATTCTCTGTCCATCAAGGCTGTGGCGGTACTGGGGAATTGATGAGCGATCCAAACCGCAGATACTACACTGGGAGAGTAGAAATTCCACGAATAAAATAGCAAATAATTTATTAGCTAGGAATTTCCTTATCAATTGAGGACACGGGACTTACGATTACAGATAGTTTAATGAATCATATGTGTACGTCAAGTCCAACACTACATTTACCATTTTGCATTATATATGTGCACTTTTATTATCCGCACTTTCAATCAAACATTCAAATCGAGAACTCCTGTCCCGACAAGTCAGATCTAATTTCTCTCTGTAAAACATTTGTAATAAAGACAATAATTAATAAATAATAAAATATACCAAAACTATTAATAATACAAACGTATTATTAAATTTGCGGCTTTCAATTATTTTTATTTCAAAATTATTTAGACTTGACAAGTGCGAATAATGGCCACTGCAAAGAATCCTCACAAGAAAGTAATCCAAGATAATATTACAGAACTTGCAGAAGGTTCAAAATTGAGTGAAGAAACGTTGCATGAGTGCAGGGAGTCCGAATGAATTAGTTATCTCAAGTATCACGGTGGCAGGGATTTGAATATCTTTCAACGGGTGAAATATTTCAATATGTTTCAACGAAACAAAATCTCAATCAAGTGATCGTGAATAAAATGAATATTAAAATTGGTCACAATTGGACTAATTTGACTAAACGAGGACATCCTGGGTACTATGTGATACCATGCTGAAAACAGTTAACCATAATTTTGGATGTTTTGAGGTGTATTTGAAATGCTGCAATTGAATCATTCAACGACTCTTGAAATATAACCCGTCATTCGTCTCATATTTAAAATTGAAACATATTTGAACAGGAAACTCGTAGAACTGGACAATATGATTTCAAGATGAACGCTCACTTTTACCTCGAATTGTTGTCGCGAACGGACGAAAGGAAATACAGGTTATTCTGTGAGCTTGCAAAAGGGGAAGATTACCTACAGTCCGACACCGTGCTGGACATTTTAAAACAAGGATTGAATGACGTGGACGAAGACGAATTGATGGAATATAGTTTTGACAATAAAACTAAGTCGGATTGTGCAAATTGTTCACAAATGAGGCGAAAGTCGACCACCAACGTCGACGGAGAACAACCGCCACTACAGGTAGAGATTTATCATCTCAATACTTTTGAAAATCAGAATTAACATCATAATGATGCTTCAGGTATATGAGATGTGATTGGTCACACACTGGTGGTTTTGGATGTGCACAACCTGACGACCGTGAAATTGCTCAAGGGAATGATGAGGTTTGGTTTGGTTTGGTTTGGTTTATTCAATTTGAGTCATCAAAAACATTTCTCATAACAATGCCGAGCATTGATTCATCAATGAGTGTAACTGACCGACTCATAACTATTAGTATAACTAAGTATAAATACATCAAAATTTTACATTTCTTATATCACACTTAACTAATTAGGAGAAACGTAAAAACTCTATAACCTAACCGTCTCCCAGCAATTGCTAAACTGACTTTCTATTTCAAAATTGAGAGAATGTCAGCAACTACGAATAGCGGGGAGGTTGTCTAAAGACAGCTTAATTTTGGGTGTGGTGCAAGAGGTGTCTTTTCTCGAAGAGCGCTTTAAGAGCTCACCGCCCCTTCACGAGACAGCAAATCAATCGCAATCTCGGGAATGAGCCCCAACCCGGAGGCTTGTCTGAGTATTTTGAATAATTTCTACAATGATGGAATCAAATGGTACGACGTCGCTTGTCATCATTTGAAACCATTCGTTTGTGAAGACTCCGATGAATTGACCAACTTTGTTCGCTCCAGAAATCCAGGATCCAAAGTTTAAATTGAAATGAATAAAATAATGCTAAAAAATATTAGTAGTAGAAGCTACAGCTACATCTATATGTGCATTTGTGTAAGCGTTTGCGTTAGATTTCTACGGACTAAGGGGAGCTTTTGCGTTTTGTTGAATTGTTCTGCGACTACGTACGTGTAATTTTATGTTTTTACTAGCCAACCCGATAGCTCGCAAGCGAGCTACAGGTCAGAGTTCAGCAAAAAAAATTCGTGAAAAAGTAAAGATTGACAACACGATTGTTCTAGAAAAATGTGTACTTCACTTAAATTTAAACAAAGAACATGAAGCACGGGGCTTCGCCCCGTGCGACGTTAAATTGTTCACGGAACGGTAATTGAACCCAAAAAAACAAAAATTGCAAAACTAAATGCACATGAACCTTAATTGAACTCATGAAAACAAATTGTGAAAAGAAATGGACATGGAAATTAATTGAACACAAAAAAAAACAAAAAATGTGAAAAAAAATGGACATGTACCATAATTGAACCCAAAAAAAACCAAAATTGTAAAAATAAATGGATATGGACCTTAACTGAACCAAATAAAACAAAATTGTGAAAAGAAATGGCTAAACATAGCGAAGTGTCGGAGGAGAGCGGGGAGACCCATCCCATAATATAAAAAAAACATTAAGAAACCCGCTTACCTTTGACCTTGGTTGATGGGAGAGCCGTGATCTTGACCTTGACCTTCACTTATCGTGACCACCGTTGTGCCTACGTCGATGTCTTGGTTGGTGGGAGAGCCGTGACCACCGTTGAGCCGACGTCGACGTCAATTCTTCAGGTGAATGAGGACAGAAGTAGTGTTGCTGTTGACTCCAGGTTTCTGAAAGAATGAGAACGCATGAGGAGGTCGGATGGTCGTTTTGGCTGAGAAAGGAATGGGTTAGGCACGAGGGAGAAACGATCCCAACCCACTAAGTAAAACCAAATTCTGCACTCTCTATTCTCACAAATTCAAATTCTGTGCCCGGGATGGGACTCACATACATAGATAGTCACATAGACGACCATTAGAGAGAATATAATGTGCGATGTATAATATTATGGAACTACGACATAAATTCAGAAATTGTGATCAATAAATTAAATACACGGTTTTATTTAACAAATGCTCTAATTTTATTCTTTTTAAAAAAAAAATACATCCATTCTTTGACATTCAGCCGAGGCTACGGTCAACATTTGATTGAACCACTTTCGAATGTCAGCGATTGGTATGGATTGAGTAAAATTAGAACAACTCAGAGTGCATGCTTTCATCATCAGCCGAACTGTACTGTACATTCCCTGCATATCCTGTCAAAAGGAATTCTCTTACATCTCCTCCCAGCCAACTTTTGCTCTCATTACGCTCCAGACAATATTCATTCATTTGAATATTATATGCGAATGCATGTAGGAAAATCTCAATGAGAAAACCTAACGGGGTGTGGACGGTGAGCAATTCGAATTTCTAGCTCCAGAATCGCCCGGCCGGGGAATTGAACCCCTGCATAGTGAGATAAGAGAAGGACTACTTGCTCTATCATTTTACAACACCCTCGGCTGATTTTTTTATTACGTCAAACCCTTGAACTTCGCTTGCAGTAAACAAGCGCACCATTTAAAAATTGGACATAACATTGTGGGTTTTACTGTGCTGGGGTCCAATTCCTTCTATTCCTCCTGCACTGACTGTTTTTATGGTTCACATAAAACAATTGAAACAATGACAACAATTGTTAACGTTGTTGAGGTTAGTAGGAAATATCCCTGTGACGCAAATGGAGAAAGGTGAAGTGATGGCTGAGTACAGAGGCCCTGCACCCCTCCTCGGTATCCACCGTTACATATTTCTCGTGTATCATACAAAAAATATCTCTCCGGGGGTTATTACAAGAGACATCTTGGGTTATGGGTAAGGCAACATTCCTGATGTACACGTAATACATACGATGGGGAGTGAGGGGTGAGTGGGTGCTCTGAGACCACGTAATCTGGTTGGCTAATTTGAATTTTGGGGGGCCAACCACAGAACGCGGTCTCAATCGTGGCGTGGCCAGACTTGGCTTGGTGGGTTGGTGTTACGTACGTGCTGCTTTAGGTACTTGTTTCAAAAACCCGCCAACTTGTCCTTTCTATCCTATTATACCTGTTCTGTGCTCGTGTATGAACAACCCAATGGAAATATAACTTTTGATGAATCCAAATCCAAAATTGAATGCTCATCACTTCTTCCAAGACTTCGATTCTCAATTCGAAAATTTGCTAAGAAATATAATCTAGGGGAGCCAGTTGCAATCAACTACTTTACGTGCAATGGACGTTTATGTCGAAGGATAATCGACTGTAAGCATGGCGTACTCAATTTTCAACAAACATGCTAATATTATTTCCATCATTTGAAATTGTCACAATCCTTGTATATGTATTATGCTGTACTTCGAATATCTCGATTATGTTGAATAATTTTAAAATAAATATTGCTGATTTAGTCTTCACTACTCTGTCCTGAGTTATGCGATAAAACCCATACAAAAACCTGCTAAATTTTTTCGAAGCGGAGCTCAGTGGCCTGTTTCTAATGTCATCTACGTCCGACAATACTCGGACCACTGGAGAAATATCGGATTTGGGAAGACGTGGGAATTTCAGTTTGGTAATGGGAAGTTAGAAGCCGTTTGGTATGCAAGTGGGTAGGATTTATGTTTAAACAAAGTCAACGGCAGTCACATATTTCCAAATTATTTCAGATACGACGATCAATATTCTCCTCACTTAGTAATAGAATTGAAAATCACAATTATATTTTTTGGAGTTTTTTCTAGTTGGCTAGAATTTATACATAGGTAAAGCAGAAAACTTGTCTTATATGAATAACTTCAACTGCCTTGAATTTTTAATATGTCTTGGAATTCTTCAATAGATAGATAGCTAAAGGCTTTTTTTATTTGGTCAATCTTTTCAGAATAAACTGTTGTAAACAAGAGAACCATGTTTGATAACAAATCAGGAATAACAGAGAAGTTGTAATAATACGACTCTGATAGAACAACAACCACATGATTAATTAATATGAGAGATGGGAAAAGGACTGCGTACAAGATGTCGAGGCGACATGGCCATAGCCATAGACATAGGAAGTGAATACATGGTGGTTCATTGTTATTTCACTACCTATCTTATTTTAAAATATATTGCATTACTAAAACTATATACCAACTAATAATTAATAATAACGTATATTACATGACTAATATTAAGTGCGTTTTGTAATTTTTATTCAGATTCGGGTTACACTTTCATCTAATACGAAAATGACTAAGTACTTGTTGCCAAAATTAATCTTGGAAATAAATTAGAATTTCATAACAACACTGAATCAATCTTTGACGGCACATCGAAAATATAAAATTAATTGTTATTTTCGTTCACCAGGTATACACGACGACATTTTTGTCTGTAAATTAACATAGCTGTGCAATAATTATATGTATATTGTATGAGACGTAGTTCTGCTCTTGTTATCATAATTCACCATTTCGAATTTGGACGATTTTGGACCCATTCCTTGATGCCTGGAGCATTGAAGACAGCCTCCTGATGTGCAGATAGTCCTGGATATTTGTCTAATCCAGTACCACTGACCAAATTTTTGTTGTAAATTTGAATTAAACAACCAACACAAATATCAGCGTAGGAGAGCTTCTTTCCAACCAGGAATCCTGTTCCGATCTTCTGCAGGATCTCCTCCCACTTCCCCAAATATTTTGGGAAAGTTTCTGCAACTATATTGTCAACCATCTCCTTTTTCTTCGGGGAGTTGTCATCTTCCTTGATGGCATCGCGGCATGCTATTGTACAAATTTAAATAAATGTTAAATATCAGAATTAAGTACGTAAATCACACCATAGAGTGCTTACAACAAAGAGTAGATTCGCACGGTATGCTGTAGCTATTGACCTCTTTTTGGTTGTTTGTTTGCTCTTTTTTTATTAAAGTGCGTTCACACATACCGAGTTGTGTTTTTTGATCGTCTTGTGAAGGTCATGGTCAAGAAAGTCAGACCGATTGACGATTGGTCGCTAGTAATGCATAGACCAAATATAGTGGGTGGCCCAAAAGTAACCGTAAATTCGAAATAAAATCGTTTATGTTTTGAGATTCAAACTTCTGAAATAGTCATATTGTTCAGAAAACGATTTATGCAAGTTTTGATGTATCACTCTCGTGTGTACATTTCACGGTACGCGCGCGCCAACACAAAATATAGACGAAACTGGAGTTTTTTTTATAACACAATGAACGAATTCTTCAATAACAGAATTTGAGTATAATGCATCCATTTACACTTTAACAAAATTTTGAAAATAAATCAAAGAATTGGAAAAGAAATTGTGATTTTCAAGAAAGAAATCAATATTTTCTAAATTAAATTAAAATAAAAAAAAAGTTATTTTCTCTTCAAAATTTAAAAAAAAAAATCTAATTCTTGGATTTATCCCAAAATTTTGTTAGATTTCGGCAAATGGATGCATTACTCAAATTAGTCAAATTCTGTCATTGAAGAAATCCTTCTGCACGTTATAAAAAACTTCAGTTTCGTCTATGCCTTCTTGTGCGCGCGCACACCGCGCAACGTACACACGAGAGCGATACATCAAAACTTGTATAATCGATTTCTGAACAAAATGGCTATTTCAGAATTTTGATACCGAAAACATTAAAGATTTCATTTCGAATCTACGGTTACTTTTGGGCCACCTGTACTTCCTACATTTCTATTGGCCAAACGGTTACACTTTTTGGGATAGATTCATCACAAAAGTTGCTGAGGTCAATAAATACACAAATTGCAAACCAAACAAAATCCTCTGTTAAGGGTTGTGGAGTGTTACTTTTACATTTTCTTACCATTTCTAAAATCATCCAATGCTCCCACCATTTCATCACATTTTGCAGATTCAAAATCGTTTTCCCCTACAATGTTGAATTGCTTGCTCAAATAACGGACAATAGCTCTTGATTGAGCCAAGACTTTCCCATCCACTTCCAGCACCGGTAAAAAACCCCATGGGTAATATATTTACATAAAAATAAATAAACAATTACAATATGTCCGTTGCAGCATAAGCATGCTGTACCGGCTAGCCTCTACTGTTTATCTGTACTGGGGGTTCAATTCCTCTGGCATGCTTGCAGGGACCTAGTTTAGTTTAATAATTTTATTACCTGGTTATTTCATACTACTTGACTTGGTGACATTTATTCATTCACAAAGTTTTAAAAACACTATTACTTTTAATCCTGTTAGGCAGGCTGTCTAAGAGGATTAAAAGTAATTGTGTTATATGGCGGTATGTAGTTATTAGTTAATTGCTTTTATTACGGTCATGAATTCCAGTTTGAACTGTTGTCAACAGCCGGAGCAGGGGTAATTCCTCCTTGTACTTACGAACACAGTAGTAAATAGGGTTCCTTCCTTTTTTGAGATGGATGTCCACAATATTTTGTCCTAGTGGTAGCCTAAAACTTGCGAGTGAGGAAATCACAAATTTAAGACTGACCACGTGAGCTAGTGAGTAAATAATTTCAATTTCATTTGAAGTATGAATTCAATTGGGAAAGTGACTCAAGTCCAAAAATAATCAATACTTTGACTTTGTGGTGCCGTATTTGACTTGAATGTACTGAATTTCAAATACGTTTTCATATATTCAAAAATTTAAGACGAGGAGGACGAAAGAGGTTCTCCTCCATGGAAAATTAACTCTAATCAGGAGTGCGCTGTTAAGTCGGAAAGTATGGAGATTGTGCCTTTGGAGAAGGAATATGAAATGTAAGTTCACTTCTAATGCGGACCAATTAAAATAATAATTAGATTTTTAGAAAAGAAACACATGGCTCAAACCAATCCACCCTGCTCTTGGCTGTTGACAAAATTTTTATTTTCATTCGAATGTTTTTGTTTTCAACACACCTACAGTTCGTTTCTCTATCATTCAAATTCTAGATTAAGGACTAAAGTTCTGAATAAGTGGAAGATTGTACATTTGTACAGGGTGTTCAAAATGAATGAAACCGGTTTTTCTAAAAAAAATCACTAAAAAATCATAATTTTGAAAATAGTGAATAGAATTTCAAAACAAAATATTTCTATGGATATTTCCAAAAGACTTGTTCATTCTAGAATGTTGACATTTTTTGATTAGTGTAGGATGATCTGGCTATAACGGCCTTTCTTACTTTTACATACAAAGAACCTAACAACGTTATTAGCATGCGACATTTCGAATGTATAAAATCTCTGAATTCTCAACAAAGCTTGATATTCTCAAAATCTGAACATTGAAAAACAAAATTTTTGAAATGATTTTTTTAGATATCTGGAAGATTTGAAAATAAATAGCGACGAGCAGTGCAGTGTGCAGTTCAGTTTCAAGCCTTCGAAAATACTAATAACGTTGTTAGGTTCCAGGAATGTAAAGATAAGAATGACCGCTATAGCGAGTATGCCCTTTACTAATCAAAAAATGTCAAAATTGTAAAAAAAGTCCTTTAGAAATTTTGATGAACACATTTTTTTTTGAAAATCTAGTCAATATTTTGGAAACTACGGATTTCGGAAACCGGTTATACTCATTTTGAACACCCTGTATATCGTAAGCTGAGCTAATTGAGCTGTAGGACAATTGCCAACTTCACTTTCGCCATAGTAACTTTATCCATCTTGGTTTTCGCCATCTTTGTTTTCGCCAACTTTGTTTTCTCCATTCTAACCGGGCACCGTTTGTACTTGTAGGAGCATAAAAGCTGATACTACGAGGAATTCTGGCATCGTCACGTCATGTACACCATTCCATGTTGACCTTGACCTGAGTGACATGTTCCTCATAGAGAAAACCATCAAAGTGGAACCAATCGCCGTAGATGAGAATTCTGATGACCCCTTAAGATTGCATGATTTGAAGGATGAGGATGTGACTGGAAATCAGTCAATGGACAGCCAAGCCTCAAATAATGCCAGAGTCCGGAAGCCCAGAAAAGAAAAACGATTCAAGTGTGAGACTTGTGGGGGAATATTTCTGAATGCTCAAGAATTAATTGCACACAAATTAATTCACACTGGAGTAAAAATATTCAAGTGTGAGGAGTGTCGAATGCTTTGTTTTGATTATGAACAGTTCATGAACCACAAGAAGTCACATATTGAAATTACGAAGAAAAGTTTTCAGTGTGATGGGTGTCGCAGGGTTTTCAAGACTTTGGGAGGTTTTATGAGACACAGATTCACACACACTGTTGAAAATTATCGATACAAGTGTGAAACGTGTGGATTGCGTTTCTCTCTATTCGCGCTTCTAACAAATCACAGATTAATTCATTCGACTTTCCATCGATTGGAAAACGAAGTCATAAAACTTGTGGACAATCTTTCACACTGGGACAAATTGTTTGCCAGAAATGTTGTAACATTAAGTGTAACCTGAAATTTCATCCATTGTGTCGCACGGGAGAGAAAAATTTCATGTCGGACACTTGTGACAACTATTTTAGTAATAATTATCACCAAGCGTAACACACAGAATATTTTCGAAACCAATTAAGCATGAAAGTCTACTTCAAAAGTAAATATAACAAAATGTGTTTGGTTTAATTGCTACTTTTTAATTAGCATTAAGAAATGCAACGGTTTGTAACTTGTAGAATTCGGTATAGTATTTTACAGGAAGAGTAGACAAGGTGATTTCCTTTTCCGGGAGGTCTCACTGCTGTCTCCCGTAACAACCAAATCAAATTG
>JAQFYE010005714.1:0-11613 GCA_034694305.1 Protaphorura glebata | reverse complement strand
ACTCAAAACAAACAAATACTACGTCACTCATACGTTCGCTATAGCATCACCACAAGCACACATACTATTACATAATTTGTATATTTTGTACTATTTATCCTTGCTGTCTCACGACTACCTAATAGTATAGAAAGCAGCATAATAACCACAACGAATCAAAAATTCAATCCAATCGAATCCACCCTTCATCGCAAGGTGAAGGTGTACAAAGTTACAAAGGTGAGTTCATTGGCGGCTACTTAATTGATACCATAATCCGCGTATTACTATTTCGTTAATAATAGCTTGACTCTAACATACAATAATTTGGTTGTAAATATTAACTCACTCCAAAAATGTATCTTTCACGGTAATATCGTATTCCAGTATGAAATCTTGACCTGCTGAAATCTCGGCTGTGATCGATTCTGTACCCTCATCTTCTATCTCCGGTGTTAGTTGTGATGGCTGAATGTGCTCCTTGGAATACTAAACGAGTCATGTAGGAAAATTGTTCTTTAAATGTGGACTGGTTTTTCTCAGTCTTATAAATGAGTACAAGAGTGCGCGTGGGGTGATGCGTTCAAAGTACAAGGTGGTTTATTTAGACCCCCAATACATACCAAAACATTGAGATATACAGTTCGAGATAATTTTAAGAATTCGAGAAAAAGATCCAGTCAATTTAGACTAATTTCGTATTCTGTTCAAACTGCGTACCCACCTTGAGGCTGGGTCAAGCTGTACAAAGTACAAAACCACCCCACGCAAGACGATAATTTTTGTAACCGTACGAATTTGCAGGCGTTGGTATTTGTACCACCCAAAACTGTTGGGAGGGGGTCGGGTGAAATTAGTTTGAGCAAAGCCTCATTCTGTTTGTTTTTATTTGCTCCGGTGAATATTTGAATCTTATGCAACTGTCTAGCTGGAATAGCCGGTTTCAGTATTGAAAATAAGATTGGAAATATCCGAGGTGCTGAAATAGAAACCCAATATTGTATGAAAACATACAGGGTGTCTCAAAAGAATATACCGGGTTTCAAAAATTCACTGTTTCGAAAATATTGACAAGAATTTCAAAAAAAAAATTTATCGAAATTTTGAAAGGACTTGTTTTTTTACAATTTCTACATTTTTCGACTAGTGAAAGGTGTTCTCGCTACCACGGCCTTTTTAATTCTTGCTCTCCCGCCGCCCAATAACGTTGTTGGCATAGGACATCTCAATTATTTGAAACCGAATTCCACGCACCTGCCCGTCGATATTTCTTTCCAAGTCATTTCGAGATTTCCATAGCTTCAAAAATAAATTTCAAAATTTGAAAAACATTTTTCGAAATTTTGAAAGTTATTTTTGAAAGATTGAAATTTCTTTTTGAAAAATTGAAAAATATTTTAGAAATTTCTGAAATTTTTTTAAAATTTAAAAATGAGTTTTGAAATTTTGAAAATTATTTTTAAAATTTACAAAATTATTTTTGGAATCTTGGAAATGAATTTCGAAACATGAAAAGAAATATCGACGAGCAGATGCGTAGAATTCGGTTTCAAGCAATCGAAATAGCCCATGCTAATAGGGCAAAGGCCGTTATAGTGCGAACACCTTTCACTAGTCGAAAAATGTCAAAACTGTAAAAAAAAACCAGTCCTTTCAAAATTTCCACAGAATTTTTTTTTTGAATTTTTAGTCAATATTTTTGAAACCCGGTATATTCTTTTGGGACACCCTGTAAAATCGACTAACACAAAGGACGATACTAATTTTGGACCCAAGTTCGCTTTTACAGCTTCCGCTCAGACATTCTGCCTTCATTTTTAAAAGCAGAAACTTGGAACATCTCATTTGCCTACACGTTATTCCATTGCATTGCTTCCAAGAAAGACACAAAGAAGCAACATAAATTAGTTAATTTTGTAGATTCGTAGCCGCCTGGGTCCAGCTAATTGGTAATGTTCTTTTGTAAGTATATTTTTACTATTTATGAAAAACATAGCAGTAATCATGTCCGGGAATTTCGACGCCAGACGATCTACGCATTCTATGAGAGTCTGTACATCTGAAATTAAAAATACAACAGAAACAATACAAATTACCAAATTGCATTAAAATTTCAAAGGGTTAAGGCAGGTTGCTTGTTGGTGAACTGCTGCAGTTGGTTAAGTATCACTCGTGCGACGGAAACAATAAAATGAACAAGAGACTAGCCCTGTCATTTAGTAATTACGTTGACGCATTTAATCCGTACTTGCAACTGACGTCAATTATTGGCGGAGTGCAAATCCTTCAGAGTCAGCAATCATGACACATTGAGATACCGGCGGCAATTCTGGATCACGTGCAGCAGTGTTTTTGTATAATTCTTCTTCCATCAAAGAAAACATTTGAGTAATGTAGCGCAACCATTGATCCTTCTCTCCAGCGTCAACTACCGTCCGAACATCCCAGTTCCCAAAAAGCATCACAATGACTTCAAGAAGAAGTGTCAAAGTTCAACATTGAAATATTTTTTATTATGACCATGTAGGAATTAAAGTAAAATTTAACGAGAGCCAAGACAGGCTGATTGCAAGGGGTTCATTCTATATTCTACCTATTTGGAGCTGGGTTCGATTCCCCGGCCCGGTACATCTTAGCCCGACTTTTCTTATACTGATGATTAAAATTAATTAATTAATTTTATTAACTTATTGCAAGTTCCCTCCTATTAATTGAAATTAGCCTTAATGCATAGTAAGCATTTGCGTATTTCTCGTAGAGTATAGCTGGATTATACCCCATATCACTGCTCATGTATGATATGTCTGGTAGGACTTTTCTCAAGGATTGCAGAAATAAATTTTTACCAACCTGGACTGCACTGCCATCTTTGGATTGACCACATATTTCGTATGGGAAGATTTCGGGATAGGATGCCGGTGGCTCCCATGTTAGAATAGTGTCTATGCTTTCTTCTTGCCTCCATAAAAGGTTCTATTAATTTCAAAATTAATTATGAATATTTATAAATTATATGTTCTGTTATCTGTAAAATGCAAAATCTTAATATTAGTCAAACCTTCCTTAGCGCCTCTAGAGACTTTGGAATATCCATGTAATTTTCTGTTAGAAATAATAAAGAGATTAAGTAGGATCTGTATTTATGTATGCATTATAATTAATTAGATTCAACAATGGTTCGGATCCACACTATTCACACAATATATCACAAATAATTTCAGTTCTAACATAACCGACACTAACTAGTCCGGTGACCCCCCCCCCCCTAATTGGAAAAAACATGTCTCTTTAGAACACTGCCGGAATTTGTTAAATATCACGATACAAACACTAACACTGGTTCCCGGTTTTGCTGATTATGGTCCTGACTTTGTTTAACTTACTTGCCGGCCAAAATGAGACCAAAACATCATCATCGTATGAAATGCTTTTACATGTCACCGTGACCTATTTTAAGACATTTTAATTTTATGTACGAAATTTTAGGTTCCTGTACACAAATCTTGCCTTAAACTATATAGGATTTCACATACTAAAATATTGAATTCTTTTGTGTTTTTCAAGGTTTATAAATACTGTATAAATTTAAAAAAAATGAAAAGTGATAAAAATGGGAAAACTCGTAAAATTACGATTATTATTCGTTAGTGGAATTATGAGATACATTGCATTGAGTTTAGTAATTAGCCGTCCCGATACTCCCCTTGCCCCTTGTCAGTTCTTCACGGATGTCCAATACGCGATCCAATTGGAATGTACTCGGAATTATTATGGGATGGATACCTCAGGTATCAATTGACATTAAATCGTTTACTAAACTTAAAAAAGATTGTACTTTTTACCAGTTCGACATTAGAGTTAACAGCATTCCAAAGAAAAGTGTTTAATTTTGCTCACTGACCTCTTAACCAGGCTACTAATGACATGTCACTTTGTTGTCTGTCCGACAGACGGAGGTCAGCTCCTTTAATGGCTTTCCGGAACTGCAGAAAATTAAAATTAGTGCAATTTTGAAAAATCAAAAATCTCAGGAAGAAATTGAAAAATCAAAAATCTCAGGAAGAAATATATTTATTACAAACCTTTTCCAGAACTGCCTTTTCTTCATGTGAGGCAGTCATTATTTCTTACCGATTATTAAGTGTGTGCTTCTTCCGAGTTCAACAGGAAAATATGTACTATATCACCAGATTCCAGATTCACTTAGAAATACTGTAACATTCCAGTTTATCTACAAATTTGCAAGCACGGACTCTGTACCTATACTTTAATTGGAGATGTGAATCAAGTCCCAACAATATCAAAAAGTTCCGCAACTTTTTACATGTGTGAAATCATAACTTTGCAAGGACGACGAGTTCGGTTCTAATAGAATTAATTGTGATACAATGAATTTGTTCAGACTAATCTTTTCAATCATTATTTCATCTGCATTACATAAGAGCAGTCGAGAATTTAATTTTAATGGTGACCTTGTCACCAACTGGCATTCACGTGCTCATTTTTCCGTCCACTAGATAAACTTCTGACACTACCACCTGTCCAATGCTTCTTAATTGCAGGTAAGTCGACCCAACGGAGCCAAAAAAAAATTACACGTCAATCACAATCACCATGTCAGTTTACAGAAAAGTTTACCCTTAAGGTATTCTCATTCAGCAAATTCCTTTCTTAATACAATTACAAACTTATAAAAGTGCATGCAAGATTATCCAGTTGTATTCTTTTATAGATTGTACGTATGTATTCGTATTTAATCATAAAATTTTGTTCGCCAGAAATTAATCAAAATGACAATGTAATTTGGTAGTACCGAAATAACGACCTCCCTTCGGTGTCCAATTTGTAAAATTAATTTGTAAAACCTAATAAAATAATTTCTTCGAAACAGTTATGGTCATTGTTCAATCAAAATCCGTATAATCGATTTTGTCACTCTACAATTGTGTGTCGTCTGGTTCACTGACGCACATAGTGAAGTGAAGTGTCTTCCCACGAAATTGACTGTACTTGTTGTCAAAGGTCAATGCATCTGTGATTAGGCCAAAGAAATTAATAGAAGGATTTATATGAAATCAAAAACGGTTTTACTGAATTCAAAATTGACTCACAAATTCCTGGTTTTTCGCAAACATAAGATCCCGACTGTTTTTCAAGATGAGCATCGTATTTTTCATAAGGGACAACTTCATATTTGGAGTTGTGTGTAATACAAAATCCAATGTTATGAGCATCAGTTTTAAAAGTCCATCTGCAAGATATAATAATAATGGAAATTGACAAAACTATCCGGCTAATGAGGCAAGTGTCAATCGTAGAGTCAAATATTCGGCCGAAGCATCGCTGGGAATATCTAGAGGTCGTCTGACCATATTTGTTATAGAAAAATGATCTAAATAGAAATAATTTGTTCATAAATGTTGACTCACTCCAAAAGTGTATGTTCCGTCGTAATGTCATATTCCAGTATATAATCTTGACCTGCTGGAATCTCGGCTGTGACAGATTCCGTACCCTCATCTTCTATCTCCGGTTGCGCTGGAGAAACGTATCCCTTGGAATACTAGACAAATCACAAAGTTTGGTAAACTCGTTCAGTTTCATATTTTACAACAACTTTCCTAATTACAATATAATTGACTGTCCGGTCTGAAAAAATGATCGGACGTGTGCTTTTGTTATGGGTTGATTTTGATTCGTAGCGAGTAGCAAAATGTTCGTTAGTAGTTAACTTTTTATAAACTATTTTATTAGTAAAATATAAGTTATTTGTCGTACAAATTTACAGATGTTTGTATTTGTTCCACCCAGAACTGTTGGGAGCTGGTCAGGTGCAATTAGTTCAAGGAGAGCTTCATTGCATTTATTTTGATTCGCTGCAGTGAACATTTGAATCCTTTTCAAAATTTTGGCTCCAAGAATTGGTTTCATCATTGAGAAGAAGATGGGGAATACTCGAGGAGCTGAATTAGAAGAAATCGTTTTAATGAAGCAAAGGCAATAGTTAAAAAGGACGTGGATGGTCGTTTCGTATTAGGTACAGGTACAGTTAACCATTTGTCCAGTTCTCTGAATGGCTTAGCACCACCACTCAACCATATTGACCTCCAGAGGTTACCAAAGGTCAACATATTGAAGTTTAGAAATTGTCCCTATTTGAAGTGTGCTAACCCCTAAAAATGGATCATCGCACAATTAAAATTTAAAACTGAAATTATGAGTTAACTTTTCTAGTGTGGCGGTGGTCCTTGTGACAAAAATTGATCAGGTGGTCAGGGTCTGCGTCGTTAATTTCAAAACCCAGTGACCTGTCACGTTCTCTTGAGAGACTTGTGTGAATAAAAAAACTTTTGGTTTACTATTCACGTAGACCAAGGCCTTGATTACGTCCGGGTAATTTTCCATTAAGCGGTTTGCGACTTCCACAGAGACCTGAACATCTGAAAAATAAAAAATACAGAGAATAAACTAAAATTAATTCATCAAAGGGCATTAATAGTTTCTACCCTAATCTCACATCCGTCAAAATATATTTTGCAATTGTTTTTAATTAGCTGTATCCCTGTAGCTGTAGCTGTAGAAATTGGTAAAGTTTTTAAAATATGGAATGCTTGGTTTTAGCATTTTGTGATTACTCGCAACTGAAGTGAGTTGGCGAAGTCCAAATCCTTCAAAATCACAAATCATGATCATCTGAGACACCGGTGGCAATTTCGGGTCACGTGCAGCAGTATTCTTGTGTATTTCTTCCTCCATCACAGCAAAATACTGGTACATGTAGCGCAACCATTGTGACCCCTCTCCCGCGTCAACCACCGTCCGAACGTCCCATTTCCCAAAAGGTACCACAGATACTTCAAACAAAATGACAATGCAAATATTATATCTTATATTTTAGAAATATTTAGTTCGGACACCACTACATTAAAAAATATTGACACACTTAAGGACAATACCAACTGGATATCACAAAAAAATATAATTTGCAATTTAACAAACCTGGACAGCCATCTTTGGATTTGCTGCAATTGTCATACGGGAAGATTTCAGGATAAGTCGTCGGCGGCTTCCATGTTAAGATTGTGTCCATGCCGTTTTCTTTTCTCCAAGCCAGATTCTTTAATTTTATAATTATTTGAATTAACTGTTAGGAAAATATCTATTAAGTACAATTGGATCGAGTGGTCCAACCTTTTTTAACAAGTCAAGAGCCTTTGGAACGTCCATGTCAGTTTCTGTGAGAAATAGTCAAACATGAAGACCTTGTTTGTGCTACAACGCAATTTATTTTATCTGATTCGGTCGACTAAGACAGATTCTGATCAGATGATCGAATCCAACTTATCAGATATCGGATTTGGGTCTGATTTCTGGCAGAATTTATATGTATATCTCTGGAGCGTTTGACATATGAGCAGCTAAATGCTCAAAAAATGACTTTCAACCCACATACCTCTTAGCCAAACGATTAGGGACATATCACCCTGCTGCCTTTCCGACAGTTGGAGGTCAGCTCCTTTAATGGCTTCCCGGAACTACGGAAAAATGTTTCAAGAAAATTAGCTCCATTTAGAATGACAAAAAAATAAAATCTTAAAAAGATGTAATTTTGAGAGACTTTTTCCAAAATTGCCTTTTCTTCTTGGGACGGTACGGCCATTTTTGGACAAGTGGTGGAGACAAATTATTATCGGAATTAAAGAAAAGCCTGTGCCTCTTAGAAACTCTGGAATTCAACTGGACGATGTCCACTTATCTCATACAGACTATGAACCTACTTTAATTGCGAAAAAAGGAATCATGTCTAGTTGCAAAATAAAATGCGCAAATACGGCAGAATATGTTCGGCAATTTTTACGACCATGAGCGTAGAATTTGCATGGAAATCCAGTTTGGCTGAGTCATTTATAACCTTGTCTAAATTTATGGGCTTGTTTAAAAAAATTAAGTGTCTGAGTGAGGTTTTAAGCAGAAAATTCTAACCTAGTGATGGCACAAGAAAATTGATTTTTATCATCTGTGCATGAAATGTATTTCATAAAAAAAGAGCTTCGGGCTTTCTTGAATTGGAAAGTTTTCCAGGTCGTGGACGACTAGTTTCAATTAAATCGTACTCAGCTAGCTCTAAATCGTAATTAGGTTTAATGTTGGACATTTCGATTTACTTGTCACATTCTCGTTCGAACCTGAAATGGAGTGGATATAAAATGTCACGTACAAAATTGATATTACCGAAGAATTCAATGGCATTTTTAATTTTCATTTGATTTTTATTGACATGTGTACATTATACAATTTCTCCTTAATGTCGTCCGGCCATTTCATTCAAATCGATATTAACAACTTCATCTTACATTGGTATAATTTTCATAATTTTGTCCAAATTTGGCGTTAATTAATATTATACAACTGGAATAATTTGAAATTAGTTAATGCAGGCCAAATAAACGTCTTCGAAACAGCAAAGACATGAGCGTTTAATTAAATCCCTCAATCCATGTCAATTACAATTACATCTTTGTATCCTCTGGTTCACTGACGCACATAGTGAAGTGTAGAGTCTTCCCACGAAATTGACTGTACTTATTGTCAAAGGTCAATGCATCTGTATTTGAAATTTAAAATGTCAAAAAGATTTTTATATATTTTTGTTAATTTCAGGATTGACTTACAAATTCCTGGTTTTTCACAAACATAAGACCCGGTTTGTTTCTCAAGATGAGCATCGTATTTTTCATAAGGGACAACTTCATATTTGGAGTTGTGTGTTATACAAAATCCAATGTTATGAGCGTCCGTTTTAAAGGTCCATCTGCAAAATAAGATCAAAATGGTGACAATTAACATATCCGGATAGTGAGACAAGTGTCAACTGTAGAGTAAAGTATTCGGCCGAAACATCGCAGGAAATATCAAACGATCGTTTGAAACTAGTTATTGACATCCAAGCCCTGGTCTGACCATATTTGTTATAACAAAATGATTAATCTAAATAAAATAATTTAGCAAGTCCATTGCAGCATGATGGTTTTGTTGGCCTATTCTGTCTCGCTGTGCTAGGGTTCGATTCCTCGGACTTGCACTCCCAGTGGTTGCTTAAAAGAGGTTTTTTCCACTGGTTTTCCTACTACTGGATGGTACGTTGTACGGTTCTAGGCCAAATGGGAAGCAACCCAAAAATACGCGATGATGTTTGATTCGGCCTCAGCGGCTGTCAATTAACGGGTCTATTTCTTTTTAAATAAAATAATTTGGTCATAAATGTTGACTCACTCCAAAAGTGTATATTCTGTCGTAATATCATATTCCAATATGAAATCTTGTCCCGCTGGAATCTCGGCTGTGATAGATTCCGTGCCCTCATCTTCTATCTCCGGTTGCGCTGGTGAAACGTATCCCTTGGAATACTGAACAAATCATACAAATTAAGATTTAGAAAGCTACATCTTCATTTCATGATACAGACGGACTAAATCTATTAAACCATCAATCGGTCAAAACTTTCCTAAATATAGTGTTTCGGAATTTATGTCCGGTCTGAAAAAATAACTGGGCTTTGCAATGGTTAAAAGGCCAAGGTTAGTGAAATATAAGTTATTTATCTTACAAATTTGCAGATGTTTGTATTTGTTCCACCCAGAATTGTTGGGAGCTGTTCGGGGGAAATTAGTTCCAGAATAGCTTCATTGCATTTATTTTGATTGGCTCCCGTGAATATTTTAATCCTGTCTAAAATTTTGGCTCCAAGAATTGGTTTTAACATTGAGAACAAGATGGGGAATACTCGAGGTGCTGAATTAAAATAAAGCATTATTACAATGCTAATTATAACATTTGAATGGATGTAACTGGTCGTCTAAGGGTTTCACTGATTTGGCACATAGGTAGCATAGACTAACCACCTGAACAGTATTCTAATTGGTTAACTCGATTCGTCAACCGTGGTGACCTCCAGAGGTGACCAGCAAAAGTGAACCAGGGAAATGTGAGAAATTGGCTCAAAACCCAGAGTGTACAACTTTTCACATCAATTTGTCGGATTTGACCATAGAGTCCGATTCAGGAAGTTGCTCCCAGTTGAATATGGCCCTTCGAATCGAAAACTGAACAATAATTCGGTAATTCAATCCGTTACCGGGTAATGAAAAAGGGTAATAAAAGAGTTGGATTTTATGCTGGTTTGAATTCCAACACTTATTAAAATTTGCTGACCCACGGAAGCTAAATGGGTCATATATTCTCCGAATATTTAAAACTGTAGGTGACCATACTAACTCGAGGAGGCGTCACCGGAGTTGCTCTATTGAGTGTGGCCCTTCACAAACACTACAGGTCAGGAGGTTAGATTCTACGTCCGTGTCTAATTAAAAATCCTTGAGTGACCTGCCAACTCCTCTTGTGACCAAAGTATTTTTAGATTTACTCCTCATGTAGAACAAAGCCTTCACGATGTCCGGGTAATTTGTCATTAGCACCCTCGCGCACTCCATAAGGACCTGTACATCTGGAAAATAATGAATTCGCAGTATAAAACGAAATTCTGCCTACAAGGATTTTACCGGTTCTGACCAAAATCTTATATCAGCTAAAATACAAAGCCTTGCCCCAATAAGCTTTGACCAGCGAGGGGAACGTCAGGGCGGATATTTTTGAAGTGGTAACACACCTCTAAAATTCAAATAAAGGTCAACTGGTGACTTAAACCTGAAGTGTGGGTGGAGTGACATACTAATCAAGATTTCTCATCGCATAAGGTACTCATCGTCAGTGGTACGTATTTCAATTTTTTTTTAGAAATACCCGCCATGACGTTCCCCTCGTATGTAGTAAAGTCCTTTTCAAGATAGATAATGCCGATGGTTCGTTTTAGTATTTCGTCATTACTCGCAACTGAAGTCAGTTGCCGGAGTCCAAATCCCTCAAAGTCAAAAACAAAGACGCACTGAGAAACTGGTGGTAATTTTGGGTCACGCGCTGCTGTATTTCTGTACAATTCTTCCTCCGCAACAGCAAAGACTTGAGTGATGTAGCGCAACCATTGATCCTTCTCTCCGGCCTCAATCGTGGTCCGGACGTCCCATTTCCCAAAAGGCATCACAACAACTGAAGAATAATTTAATGTGAAATACATATGTAAATATAGCCTCTATGCATAGAACGCGAGTAGAAACAAGAGCGGAACTTGTGTGAAAAATGTATATCTCTTCAATTTCACAAACCTGGAGAGCCATCTTTAGATTTGCCACAAATTTCATATGGGAAGATTTCAGGATAATTCGCCGGCGGCTTCCAAGTTAAGATTGTGTCAATACCAAATTCTTTTCTCCAAGCAAGATTCTGTAATAAAATTACTTGAATTAGCTGATATAGGAAAATATCCATAAAGTTCAATTACGAGTAATCCCACCTTTTTTAACAAGTCAAGAGCCTTTGGAACGTCCATGTCAGTTTCTGTGAGAAATAGTCAAACATAAACACCTTGTTTGTGCAACAACAACGATGGAATTTATGTCATCTGATTCAGTCAATTAAGACAGATTCTGATCAGATGATCGAATTGGTCCAAAGCAAATGTATTATCTATCCATTTTGTGTACTATGTATAAACTCCGGTGTAGTAGTAATGCGCCTGTA
>JAQFYE010005713.1:0-11615 GCA_034694305.1 Protaphorura glebata | reverse complement strand
AGAATATTTAAAAATGGAGTACCAGGGCTAAACATTCGGAAAGAGAGACATACTTCGGAAGGAGAAAGGCTGCTCTAAATCATAAAAATATATTTTAGCATTCATATTTGACACGGGCTTGTGTTTTTTCTAATCCTTAGAGGACTGACCCATCACAAATCCTTCAGATTTGACGTTGGGTGTGACCGTAGAGATTACGAGAGTCGAACAAAAAATTATTTTATTCTGTGTATGTCGTAACATAACTGTATGCTTTATGAAAGGTTGAGGGAGGTCTACTGTCAAGATATATGGAAAGGGTCACAGTCGGGGGTCATATGGTTTACAACGACACGTAGCAATTGACAAGGTTTTAGAAAATTGAAGCAAGTTAAAGACAATAGCTCAGACCACAAAATCCAGCTGAGATTTTGGAATCCTACAAAAAGTAAAAAGCATACTTGTCGTTGTCACTCAGCCTTCCTTAATAAAGAGGAATGTTATAGCCTGCTCCTACGGGTTTTGAAGATTCGGCTGAGAATTTCTGAAATTAAGTGTTGACCTCAAGAACAAATTGTACTTTCGTCACTTCAGTGCTACAGCTAAGAAGGTTGCATACTACTGTACGTTTATTTTAAGTGAACTACGCGATGACCACACGAACGATCCACTCCAGCTCCCTTGCTTGAAGGGAGAGCTCGGCAGGTTTTCGGGCGGCCATCGCGTACTACACTTCAAGTAATCGTACCGTTGCTTGCAAGGCTTTATTGGACTTCCGAACGGTTTACCCCTGTTCGCCCCCGTTCACCCCCCAAGAAAGTTTTGAGTTTTTGAATCATAGTGCTCGTTTAGCTAATATATGTAAATATGTTAAATATATAGTTTCTTGCAAGTTTATTACTTTTTTTTGGATTGGATTGGATACGTGTTTATTAAAGTCATTAACTTCATAGCTCACACAACATAAACATCGAAGATGAAACGTTGAATTATCAGTGAGTATCATCAATTCCGACTCTAACTAGACTTAATTTATGTTAATTAATGATACATACATTTACAACAAAAGGAGGCAAATGTTTAAAATTGTTTATATTATATACAATCGACTTTGACGGCTACAGAATGTGAGAAATGTAGGCTTCCCTCGGAGTATTATAAGTGATGTCATCCTACGGTAAAGTGCAAGTGTACGGATATTGACGGCATTGACGTGTAGTATTAATGCTTTATGTATACATGTTTATAAATAATCCATTAAATGACACCTGAACCGAAGTAAGAAAACCTTCCTTTCCTTTATTTACAACGGCCGAAAATAAGTTGAGTAGTTTTTACTCCGTTCATTCTTTGTCCTTCGCTTGTTAACTGGTGATCGACAAAGTGGAACCGAAAGGACCGATTCTTTGACTTGAGGGTTTGTTATCTTCTACTTCTAAAGGATGATAGCGCATCTAAATCATGTTCCCTTTCTCCTTTTACACAACAATGAACACTCACCTGTCGTCGCTCTTTTTACCCGACTTGGTCACCGGGTTGAACTTGTGCATACATAATACATATTTTATGCTTAATAATTGGATTTTCTCAAATCTTACACCCTAACGTTTCTTTGTTATGTTCGAGGTTTAGCTGTACACAAATTAAATGTTCACACTATGTTGACCCCATCGACGGAGCAGGGCACAAAAATGAATTCGGGGAAGTACCTCTAATTCTGCCACAGCTCTGAGAATACAGTTTTTGGTTCGTTGGTCACTGGTGACTCAACATGAAGGTCTCGAGGAGAAATCTCAGCTGTTATTTCAAGTTAAAATCCTGAACAGAAACTCCGTGTATCTCCTGAAGAACCCCTCGTCCGTTGTTGCTCTCTTCAACTGTGACTGAAATCATTGTATTTTTTTACAAGCTCCCGTAAACTCTAACATTGCAAACTTCTGTTCCATTTAATCTAATTCATAAAATTGTAATATTTACAACCAACATAATATATTATAGTATATTGCGATACCCGAACGCACCGAATATAGTTTAGGTTTTGTTTTGCATTCATTACCATATCATAAGATCATAATATTTTTGGTTTAGGTAATAACAACATACGTAAGGGTAAAAGAAATATAAAAATGACGAAAAGAATTTTTTCAAATCAGCGGTACCTTTGACTGTTTATTGGAATTAAATATTTCATAAAGACACCTTTAGAAGGACATCAAATATTAGAACCAGGAGTAAGGAAGTGTGCTAGTGTGCACTTCGCACGTTTGTCACAACATTCAGTAAAAACCAACCTGCGTCGACAAAAGGAGTGTGTAGTAGGAAACGGCTTTGAAGCGGATGAGCAATCAAGCTTCAATTCAAAGTTTTATTTTCAACTGCCAGATTTTGGTATCGTCTCCCGTCCGATTTGGTACTGGAATTGTCTAACTCAAGTTTAGAAATTCATATTATAACTTCCGTTGAATGGCCGTTTCACTGTTCAATTTCTCTGATGCATTTTATATTTCTTTATTCCATTATCCGGGAATGAGTGGCCAACCGTATGCGTTTGCACGTCAATCGTCATTGCGTTGCAAGGCACGGCTCTATATCAGAACTCCCTAAATCGCACACAAGATTGAAGTTGCGTTCCTATATTATCTATACTTCTACATTAAATCAGGTCCCAGACCTTAAGGCAATCAAACTTTGTGTATTTATTCGGCAAAGAGATTCCATTGTAACCCTATAAGTTAATTCTAAAGAAAAGGATTGGTCAAACCGATATATTCCGTCAGCCGGATAGGAAAACATAAATTTATTTATAATTCAGCCAGAGCCCGGGTCATACTCAGCCCGCAGTTTTCTAATGAAATAAGCGATATCCAGAACCAGAGATTCTGTTGTCGGACGTTCTAAAGTGTCGAAATTGAGTCCACGTGGATTCAAATCTCGTATACATTAACTAAGGATCATTTCAAAACCAATGCCATCGTTAGAAATAATCCGAGATTGTATAATCAGCGGTATACCACATAATCGTGATTGTATTTTGCATGATACTTTCTCCATTTTAAGAAACCGACAAACAGACTTAAAATGCTGTAGTTTCCTTTATAGAAATACGGCACCGAGGCGTCAGTGTAATAGTTTAAACTGATTAGACGATTGGGATAAATAGTTATGGCGATACACTGGGGCAGAAAAGAAATAAAAAAAAACATGCGGCATGTTACTCGGGCAAAAAACCCGATCAGCCTAAATATTTCAAATATCCCTAGATAAACGGGTGACGATAAATTAGACCAGACAATCATACTGGTAGGATCGGACATCTGACAAATTATTCATTTAAATCCGGATATCTGAACCAAGAAAACTAACAAAATCCTGGAATATATTCAATTATAATCCAATAATAGTGGTTCAAGCCACCGACTACTACTAGAGACATTGCATTGCACTGCAATCAGGTTTTCCAATAATTGTGAGTAATGTTTTACTCGTATCCAGGTTAGATATAATTTCAACTTGAATTAGCCAAGGCCAACTGATGCACATACGGATGAAATTGTTGTGTTGGCGTGCCTGGAGGTAATTACCGTATTATCTGTGGAGCTGGTGAAGGTTATTATTTGTAGCATGCATGCATGCGCCTTCAAGTTCACCATTTCCAGTTATCATTTATGAAACACAATGTTATACAAAGGTACAACTGCCTCATGGCCTACTTGTGCTTGTTTTGCACCATCTCCATCTTTCAGCCTCCAGTCGGTGGCCTTGCAGATTGATGCACATGCAAATTGCAAATCCTCACAAAAAAATAAACCAGAAAATTCCTTCAATAAAATTACAATCTGGGTTGATTTTACAAAAAAAAAAGGATTTACACAAATACAAGTACTGGGAATTGTGAGCATGTAATCGTCAATCACTCCAGATTGCTAAATCTAAACTCGATGGGGGTGGTATTTCTAAATTTAGCCGTAGATAAATTAATATTTTCCGAACCTCGACTGCAAAATCTTAAAATAATGCTCGGAGCTAACATTTTACAAAATGTAAGACCTAAGCCCTATCTACGACGTTTAGTCTCATAGTGTCCAAGGACTCTTCCCGTTTCCTTTGTATCTTAATACTGTCAATTTCGCGCGAGTAGGTTTTATGACGAGATCTTGGACAAGGTCATTGAAGATACCGCCAGTACGGTCTTGCTCTGCATTGCTTCTGCAGTAGTCATGTGTAGTGTGTGCCTGTGTTAAGATGCAGATGATTAAGCAGAGTATTGCATGGACAATAGTTGCGAACATATGCCACCTTTTACAACTCAATAATTAACCCAAAATTTGTTTTTTTCTCGGTTCGGTGTCAGATTAACATAGGAAGAATGGGGATTTGACACTGAGTTGTTGACTCCGTCAAGCACACACACACAAATTGTGTGTGTCACACTTTATCATAGATAAAATTCTGATTTCGACGCCAAGATTTATTTTCTTTCACTTCAGTCCAGTTGAAAATAAAAAATTAACATTTTATTAATTGAATTTAATGTGGACTGGAATAAAGGAAAATAAAAATGGACACTCAAGTCTGACAATCCAGACCACTAGAACTGCATTAATTTGGCATTTGAATTGGTTGGTTAGAGCATCCAAAGGTCAGAGTCAGACCCGAATGATCGAAATCGGGATTTTGTGGAATTTCAGGTTTGTTGATAGGTATAGACTCACTTTGAAACTAAACTTTAACCCAGATGTTAATTATAGACAAACCGAGCTCGATTCAATTTCTGCTTGCAAACGAATACAACATGTTATAATAATTGAGGCAGACTTCAGACACGAGAATTGTAATTTTTGTACAGAAGAATAATTCTTTTTTATTATTTAAATAACTCGGGATCAAATCAGTCAACATCAGAATACACTCTTAATTTACATTAGCTGCATCGAATTGTTAGACAGTGAGGCATTGTCAAATACAATAAACAAACAATCATTGCTAGAGGACGTTGATAGAAACAATACACGGAAACGATGAGGATACAGAAAGTTTAGCTTTACTTTTATAACCCAAGAATACTAAGGAACACATTGTGCTGGAAATTAACCGATAAATGTATGACTGAAGTTGGGTTTCTAACAGTAATTTATATAAAACTTATATTTTATGTCAGACTTTGTAAACTGAGTTGAAAACTTTCTTCTTACTTACTACTTGTCACAAACTACGCACAGATTGTAGCACATTCAGTTTCCAGTAACCCCATGAAAAACAACAAATCAGATAAAATAAATGCCATAAAATATGGAACTATGTCTTAATCTGTGGTCCGAGTAGAAAAATTCAATCTCTGTCACTAATGAGTTAACTTAAAAATCAAGTGGATGCTACATCTGTATGAATAGTATGTACATAAAAATATGTAAGACACTTACGATAATCATAGAACAACAGTAAAATTAGTACATTAGTTCCATATGCCAAATGACTCTAGAGATTACAAAAAGACTAGAACGAGTTTGGATTAAATATGGACGAAACTCACTTTCACTTCAGCAGACCCTCCTAAAGCTCCCAAATCCCCAAATCGGCAGTTACATTCCAGTAAATACAATAAAGTATAAGCGCGAAAAATACTTGGAAATCTGGACTCACTTTGTAATCTAAATTCTGAACTCGTGTAAACATTTGGTAAAATTAACTAACAAATAGTACTCTCACACATATCTATCTGAATAGACTCAACTCTTAGCAGACAGACTTTATTTTTCTCAACGATTGTACAAAGTAATAACGACTATCATTTCACTTTCTAAATCATCTGAATCATACGACATACCATCCTACGGAGCAATTCATCAAAAATCTTTTGTTAGAGAATCGTCAGATCATCGCATGCTCTTCCTTCCTTGCTGAGACTTTTTCACCCTCATATAATCTACGAATCAAAATAAAAAAAATATTAAGTAAGCTATTGGATGAATAAGGAAAGGACGTACTCGACATTCACAATTTCCTTAGTAAACAATTTAGGATTTCTATTTCAATCCTTTAAATAAGTAGGGAGGGATTCCAAACGATTAAATTCTGGACTAATCAAATGGACAAAATTGTTCATGATTGTTACATGCCCAGGCATTATGAGAGACACTGGTAGCTGAAATAAGTTGTTTTATTACAGGATAACGAGGAGTCATTCATTATTTAGAACTTGTTCATTGTAACATGACATTTTTATTCAATTTAATTTGATGCGAGTCAAAACCTGCCTACTACCCGCCATTTGTTCATTCTATCTTTTCGACTGAAAAAACTTGGACATTCAGATTAGACAGAAGGACATAGTCAGCCTGAGTTTTGTGTAAATGTTCACAATTTGCTGAGGTATTGTGTAATTAGCCAGATTTTGTTTGCAGTAGAGGACAGTGAAATGGATAGATAGACTACTTTGGCACATTGGTATGCCCCAACTCGCAGAACAGACCTACTCATCACTGTGGTATTTCAAGTTCATAGTCATTGCCTATGCGAGGCTTAATTCCATTCCAATCTAAATCATATAAGAGAAGAAGATTAGTTGGACGGACGACGTCTGTTTTCAAAATATTTTCATGACAAGATGCACTTCTGAATGATTCCTTCGAGCATAGTGATATTTTTTGCTGAAACCGCAGATTGCATTTAGATTCGCTCAAGCAGATCATAGAAATGCCGGGTTCCTTAGAAAATGTTAACTGAAGAAAGGTACAAGGGAAAAATAAGATAAAAATATGAGCTAAGCTCATCTCTTTCCTTTTCCTTCCTGGTGACGGCGGTGTGTAAGTAAATGGAGGGAACCGTTGCAGGCTGTGCTTCGACTTATTAGCTATACACGTTCTTTACCCGTCAAAGATAAAGAATGAAAAAGAGTCGAGCATGGGCTTGAGCTAGCATATGGCAGAGTAAACGTACAGATGATACTTGCACCTTGCAGTGCGCGAGTCGGCAAATGCTGGATTTTCTATTTGCTAATCTAAGTTCTGTAGGTCAAATCATTCTCCATTCTGACTCTACTGGAAATATTATTTGCAATATAAGCATGTAAAAATAAATGACCATGGCATATATATGTATATGTAGTAGGTAAGTCAAGAATTACATCACTCACTCACATAATCACCTATCACCCAGCAGATTTCCCGCTAGAAATGTCCTTGTTTCTCCATATTATTCATGATAACAACTGACTAATCCATTCATCCAAATGGAACATAAAAAAATTGCAAGGGAGAATAGGATAGGATAGGAGTAACTGGCTGGCCTACCTTTACCTTTTACCTGGTCAGGCTGTTCTAACCTGAATTCCTCATGCAACTATGTATGGACAATTAACTACTTCGCATTAAGGAAGATCATTGCGTACGAACGTGTGTGTGCAAGGATTAAAGCGGTAATTTTTTTTGCATGAAATACAATGTACATGTCCTGCTACGTCCTCCTGCTCCTTTCTTCCCTCTTATGATGATCAGATTACATAACGTGAATCTTTATAAAATGACTGGCACATGGCACATGTTGTTTTCTAAGATTATTTGCGGAGAATGTATAAATATAAAATACGCAAATTTGGGGAAAATGAGACTACGAATCCGATTAATTTTGGACAGGAAAAGAAAGAGGGGATTAATTGGGGAACACGAGACTAAGTAAAGAATTAAACTCACCTGTGATACAACGCTGTTTCATGGGCGGCGGAGAAAGGCGAGTTTCTTTACGACTAATACTTGGATCCTTGGGACTGCTTAGATCACCGGATGAAGAATCATCACCTTTTTGGCTTTGACCCGACGTAAGAGATTTAGTTGCAATGATTTCTGCCCTATGCTGTTCTGACATCGTATCCTTCTTCTGGAATGGTACAAACCCGAGTCCAACAAGTGAAGGATCCGTTGGAGCGAAGAGTAAAGTGACCGGTCTCGTGTTGGGGGCAACCGGGACGTCGAATCGAGAAATATTTGCTGTGGACATAACGTCCGCTTCCAGAACTTCATTCCAATAATAAGTTTCTGACTTGACAATGCCATCATCTGACTTTTTAGAATTTGCATCACATGGGAAAGCTACGGGTTCACCAAGAGTAACGTTCCAATTCCATCGGGTCTCGAAATCCATCATACTAGACTCATACACTTGCGTTACAAAATTTTGGGTTTCAATTGGATCAGGAACTCCAAATAGACAACGTGCAGTTGTCTTCCTCATTGTTTCTTCAATCTTTAACCTCCTCCTGAAGATTTCCTTCGGAAGCACACTCAATTTGTCTTCGACAGATACTACGGATTGCATTTTGAACATCTCTCCTTCCATACAATTCCTCCCAACTTTTGTGATGAGGAATACTTTTAAATGACTCGACAAAGTCGCTCACGAAGGAACTTCTACCCTGCAGGATAATAAACAAAATCCGTCTAAATTATTATCACCATCATGTAATGAGAAAGAAAAAAAAAACTTCCTAGCAAACACGAACTTATTGAACTCAAAACTCACGTACGTCTGATTGTATTTTGCAGTTGGAAGACAAATCTGACTTAGATTTGGTTTGGATATTTTATCTTGATATAAAATTAATATAAAATTGACCACAACGCTCTCGGTCACAACACTCTCAAGTTGACTAAAGATTTAAAAACTACTGAATAATGAGTCATTTTCACATTAAATTCAACAAGGACTTATTTTTTGGCAGTAAGAAGGAACTTCGGACTGAAGTAAACAAAAATTAACAGTAGTACTAGTATCAGTATGTGTCTTTGAGGAAGCTTGAGGATAGAGTGAAGTGAAGGGGATAAGGGGAAACTTGAAAAGAGAATTTTTGTCCGTTGCACGTTTGAATTCTGAGACTGGAGTGAAGCGATTCGCTCTGACACAACCGTTGATAAGAGAGAAGGCGAGGCAGTTTTTGTTGGAAGTATACAGTGAGTAGTGAGTAGTAAGTATCCAGTGAGTCTGGGGAAGTCGTGGATTTCTGTATGTCACTAGTATACTCACTGCTTACCTGAACCAACGTCCTTAATCTGCCCGCCAAATGCATAATATTCTATCCTTAGCACGCGACTACATCATCGTCTACCTGTCCATTAACAAAAACTTTATCCCAGAACAGTCGATACGACCAAGCCAGTATTCAGTTTGCCCGTTTGCCTTGATAACCTCGACCGCCTAAAATGTCCTCACTACAACCTCATTTGCTGTCAGTATTTTTGACCGTTGATCGAATTATACAACTTTTTCTCTTTTTCCGTTGCTTAGTAATATTACTAAGTTGAAGTTGACGGTCGACTATTCAACTGGCTCTGACAAATCATATTTAACCTAACACCACATTTGCATTTGAAGTTGGAAAAAAAAACGCCTAAACTAGCTAAACTTTGACAATTAATTATTTACTTTATTAGTTTCTCAACTCAATGTATGCTGATTTATAAATAAGTTTGAATGTACTTGCCTGCGTTCCTCTTAAGACTTAAGACAGACAAAAAATGAATAAATTCTATTCCTACTCGACGCATTGCATTCCCTTTTATGGCACTATGTTGTGAGACTGCTTAGGGAAATAACCCTTATTGTAATTCATGAAAGAAATCTCTCAGAATGTGCGTAGAGACTGGGTAAGGAGATGAGTACGTACTCAAAAGTAAAAAAATACTTTCTCACGGAATTCGACTCTTAGTGAGCATTAAGGTGAAGATGGAATATTTTATGAAATGTAGGCTTTACAACATGACTTCGTGGAATATAATTAAAGGAGAATAGAATGGAATGTGAGCGTTGTCCGTTAAAGTCTTGATGAGATGCGGAGGGAATGGAACAAATATGCGTGGGTCTGAGTCTGAGTCCCTGTTCTGCATGGACGGATGGAATAAAAAAAAAATTTTGTTCAATTGTTTCATGAGTGCAAGCAAACTCAAACATTCTAAGGCAGACCGGAGTTTAGCCAGAGTCGCCTAATTCGAAGAACAAACCGTTATATCTGAAAATTATTCAGAAACAACACACGCCTGCCCACCTAATGACCTAGAACTGTGTTCAATATTCCCTAGCAGTAGGAAAATAAATCCACTACATAGTTTAAAGGACTGCTTATGGATGTCACATTCACATTTACCGAAATTGGAGTTATGGTGTTTTAATATTTTTCGGATTGCTACGATTTGTGCCTGAGCTAAGGTATCGTTTCATGAATGAAACATTCCATTTAGGAAGGTGAGAACAACTAACTCAGCCTTAAGGGTCATAGTGCAGTGATAAAACCCAAAATCTTAGCATACATTCGTTAAATTCCACTAATATAGAAAGTGGAGAGGTTTCATTCATTCGAGGGATTATCAATTTCTGTCATTGGATTATTTACAACGAATTGTTCAGTGCACGAGTACAAAGAACTGAGACTCAACAAACCTGACCATTTATTTCGCATGGCTGTCTAGGCGTAGGTCCAATTATTAACAAGTAATCATCAAAAAGCAGGTTAATAGCAATGAATGATGAATACCTGTTCGTTCATAAAGGTATTACCCTACTGGGTACTTAAGGCAGTGTTATGTAATCCTTCCTGTCCTTAGAATTAAAGCCAATGCACAATTTGAAAGCTTTGAACGTACCCTCTCTCCAACAACCGTACGTAGAGGTCACAAATTAAAGCAGCTGAACAGTTAATCGTCACAAATTGAACATTTAGATAATTTAGAAACCAGACAGGAATAATCTGTCAGAAATAAAGCAGTGGCTGCTAAGCAGCCATCGCAAAAATTATAACTGATGACTGAATTTAAAATCCTGTAACACGAGCAAGGTCAAGGGTGACCATTATTTTGAAATCTACGATAATCAAATATGGTGGTTAAATATATTTCAAAGGACAGCCTTGAATCAGTGAAAAATAAGTACTTTCAAGTTCGCACATCCAGGCGATAAGAATTAAAAAAATATTATGAAATACCCAAGAAGTGAAGGAGAACAGTATGTTCTGATGTGATGATTTTTGGGACGTTCAGATGGTGTCAATAAGTTTTAGAAAAAAGACGAATGTTAATTGTCCATTTAAAGTTGAATTTTGATGTACGTCGTAGGAACAGTTTAATTTCATATTCAGAAGACTGAAACTGATTGACCTTGACCTCACTGGTTGAAGAGTGAGATGAGACTGCGGAAAAGTTGGATTGAAAACACGATGAGGAGACGAAAAAGTGTCGAGATCTGAACAGTACAAAAGAAATGCCAAGAAAAGCCCGCCTAGTCCGACTCACCAACTCACCACTACCACATGCTAACCATTGAGCAAAACAATAACAACTCACAGGCAATGGCAAAATCCAACCTCATTCTCAATTTGGCCAAACAGATTGTAATGCTTTTCCAAAATTTAGAAATGGGATCAAACTGAAAAATTGAGCAATTTGGGACGCTGAATGAAAAGTTGAAGTACATGTGTTACATAGGAGATGACGTCGGTTGACGCCATTTAAATTTTGGTGCGATTTTCAATTCTGCTTAGAGCTCGCAACGGTCCCGGTCCAGGACCGGGACCGGACGGTGGACCGAGGTCCGGTCCCGGTCCGGTCCTGCATTTTTAGGACCGAAGAAAGTCGGTCCGGTCCTCGGTCCGGTCC
>JAQFYE010005712.1:0-11616 GCA_034694305.1 Protaphorura glebata | reverse complement strand
TAGAGCATAAACATCAGTGAGGAGCACTTTTAGGAGATAATCTAATCTCTCGCATTAACACGCACGGACGGACGGACAGACGGACAGACTGGGCATCCGCAATAAGTCATTTACTCCGTATATTACGTCGCATGACTTAATAATGTACTTTTCGATTTCAATAAGAATCTGGTTCTCTTTTGGTCACCCGTCACCAGAACTACACTATGACCTCAATTGTTCCATGTACTAATATAATATTCTCCTTTCACTTTTCTGTCAGAGTCAGAGTGTTGTCTATTGCGGTAGTGCACTCGTTATAATAATGAAGTGAAATCTGAACCTGGACCATAAGCCATGGTTTGAGTTACGATATGAATACGCATTACATCTGAATTTTGTCATGGCACAGCTCAGAATAGGTAATAGACCAGGGTATATCCTCAGTGCTCCTTGCGGAATGAGACACTTTATTTTTAATTAAATCATATTATCATTAAGTTTTCTCTACAGATCCTCCAGTCAATTCTTCACGTATATAGCACTTTCAATTTAGTCGCTGAAACCTACCCGTCTTGGCAAACAAGGCGGAAAAAACATGGAATCACTTTACTCTGAAACAAAAGGAGGTAAGTTGCGAGAATTGTTGCCTGATCACGGATTGCTACGAAGAAGCCGATTTAGAGGCATATTCCATCTTTAAGTAGGGTAAGGTGTGCTAATACATCCCACCTAGATTCTAGCGTTTCCTGAGAGGAACTGAGCTGAGCTGTCCTACCACTTACTATATCTGAGATAAGCGGTAAGCTCAGTTCTGCGTTTCTCCACAATTTCATATTTTATTCATCATTTTATGAAACGACTGGTCTCCATGCCAACCGCGTTTCTCCAATGAACAATGAACCCGAAATGTCAAAATCACGAGTCAGTGTGCCCCCACCAGCTGAGCAGATGTTCTAATACGCACACTAAAGCATATCCCCATACCTCAGTCTGAATCTAAATGATTTTTTTGATTGGACATATTGGCACACCTGCCCCGAAGATTCTTAGTTTCACATTAGTTAATTTTTAATGAAATCGCAGTTAATCATGGCGACATAGGGGCGTATTAGCACAACGTAGGCGGCGCGTCTCAGCACACTGCCCCTTTTTCGGTTTTTGAAAAGGTTTTTTTGAAGAATTTTATTTTTAAGAAAAGTGTAGTATTTAACTTTTTGTTTTGTCAAGAAAACATAATAAGGTTTTTACTATAAAATAGTTCACTTACTTTTGGTCTTTTGCTGACGAGGTCAAACTTCCGGAGGTCAAATTTGCGGTGACAATGAAATAGATTTCGAAGTTTCTGGTAATTTTTCGGTTTCTATTATTTGTAAAAATACTGGTTTTGAAGAGAAAAAACATGAAGTGTGCCGCACCAAAAGACAGGATTAGGTTAATAACGCTAAAAACAGTTTAAAGTACTCTATTATAAAAAATCTGCAAAAAAAGCGCCAAATAGCGGAAATGGTGCAGGGCAGTTCACCTATCGGTTAATCCTGACAAGGTGAATGCTGTCCAGTTTACTCATAAAAGGGAAGCTCGACAGACATCACTTAGGCTGAATAACACTAATATTGAGTACAGTGAGGAGGTTAAGTATCTGCGTGTTGTCCTAGACAGAGCCCTAAACTTGCGGGCGACCTGTAAAATCAGAGCCCGGAAGGCTACCGTTGCTTGCCGCAATGCAGGAGAGCTTTTGGCAGTCGATGTGTAATCAACCCAAGAATCACTGCCTGGCTCTACACTGCGGTCATAAGAACGGCTCTGTCATATGGCGCTGTAGTTTGGTTACCTGCGGTTAACAAAAAGACAGTGATTTCGGGGTTTGAAAAAGTACAAAGTCAAGCACTCCTGAGTATTTGCTCAACAATGAGATCAAGTCTAACTATGGCTATTGAGGTGCTACTGAGCATGCGTCCTATAGACCATTACCTGGAAGGAGTGTTTCTACGGACAATGAAGAGGTTGATCTGGTCAAATCTATGGCTGGACTGGAGAAACCTTGGAAAAATAAAAAGGAAAACGCATGTGAAAATATGTGATTTTCTAAGCAAAAAAATTCTTGATTTTGGATTTCCCTACGATTCAAACAGGTAAACACCAAAAGGAGAAAGAAAATTCATAACCGAAATTAAAAGGGGCGAATGGCTGGGTGCTCAGCTGGAGTCTTTCCGACATGGCAGTAGTACGTGTTTTACGGATGGCTCCAGGTTGGAAGGAATGTCAGGCTCACCCCTTGTCATTTATGGCCCTTCGACAAATGACTTACTAAAGCCATGTACGCCTATGGGAAAATATGCTTCGGTATACCAGGCGGAAGTACTGGCGATCAGCAAACGAGCTGAAACCCTAATAGGTTTGGAGAGGAACCAAAATGTCTGCTTTTATGTGGACTGCATGGGCGCTTTAGATTTCTTGATAGGCTCCTCTGAAATGAGTGGTCTTTAAATGGAATGCTACGACGTATTAAATTAATTGGCTGTGCAAAGTGTAGTCGATCTGAAGTGGGCGCCTGCCCACGAAAGACATGAAGGCAATGAAGAGGTGGACAAGGTGGCAAAACTTGCTACCGAAATCCCCTTCATCGGACCTGAACCTGCTATTGCTGTGTCGAGGCAAATCATATGGTTCCTCATATCCGAGCGGACTCGAAAAAGAAACTTGGAGAGATGGAGGTCCTCTGGTAGCTGTAGACAGGCAAAACAGTTTCTCCCAGAGATGAGAGAATCAAAATATGTTATGCAACTGAGCAGGACCAAACTAAGGATACTGACTCAGGTTCTAACTGGTCATAATGTTTTAAAAGGGCATCTCCATGTAATGGGTCTTGTCGACTCACCACTGCTGTGAAGGGATTGAGGAAACATCGGCACACTATGTTCAAAAATGTGACAAATGTTAAGAAGTAAGATCCTGAGGGACTTCTCGATAGTTCCAGAGAATCTCAGTGAATATCCCTTGCCCGAAATAATGACTTTGGTCATTAGATCTGGTAGGTTCTGTATGGATTTGCAAGGGCGTTTAAATCCAGAATATTAAATAGAGTGTCCGAAGAAAGACTGCAATGGGCCAAAAATGGGTTAGTCAGCCTGGTAGTTCTGCTTTGTAGAAGTCGCTTCCACTCTCGTAACATACATACATACATACCTTACAATTTGACCTCACTAGAACTAAGGGCAACATGCCCAGGCAGGTCATTGCGGCGACCACCACATATTCACTCACAAATTCCTGCAGAATGAACCTTAAAAAGATTCCTGGAATTCATTTTTCAATTTTCCTTGTTCGAGGAAGAAGCTGATGAACTTTCACTTTTTTCACATTGAAAGACTTAAATTTTGTGTGCAATAATTTGTGAATATATGACTGAGAGATCCTTAATGACTTTGCCATTGACCTTTGACTCAGCGGGTTCCGTTTGCCGGCCATAATCTTCGGTTTTCTCCACTTCTCTAAGTTCATCATTTTGGGTGGTATTTGATTTGTCGGCCTGGGTGAGTTTTTAAAAATATTGTTTTGACTTTTTCCGACGTTTTTGATAATATGTCGAATTCCGGTCACATTGATGTCAACTCCACTATTTTTCAGTGCATTTTTCATTATCTTACAACCCGTTACTGTTGTCGGAAAGGGCTTTAACTGGCTTTTCTCGAAATTAATTAATTTTGGGAGGCATTTTAATTATTTATTTTTAATTTTTGGAGGGAAATCTGTGGTAAATCGCCTGGAGCTCCTCTTCCAAAAATATGAGACTCCATGGGTGTGAGGGGGCTCCACAGTCGCACAATTTAAAAGGGTGCTTATAGGAGTGATTACTCTGTACATGCAGTAATATATTCATGTTGTGGAGTAGATTCAATTTATAACAATCACCTGGCATTGTCCGTTGAAACAAGGGAAACACTTGGCATGACAATATAGTACGGCGCTGCGTGTACCGCCTGTGTAGCAGGATGGGCGTACTACCCTATTGGGGGTACTACCGTAGTCCTTCCTGCCTAGGATGGGTAGACTAGCGTACTACTTTCTGCCAAGGCAGGACGTACTACCGTCGGGAGAATTGTACTACCGTACCTCTTATCTAGGATGGGTGCACTACCGTAGTTCCTCCCACCTAGGACGGGTGGACAATCGTCACAAAATATCACCATAGTACTTACTGCCTACGAAGGGTGGACTACCGTAGTACTCCCTGCCTACGAAGGGTGGACTACCGTAGTACTCCCTGCCTAGGATGGTGTTGGGATTTAAAGCATTGTTGTGTGGACTCGACTGTACTTGTCGTCAAGTCCCTGACTTAGTGGATTTAGTGACCGCTCTGGATCACTGATGGTTACTGATGAATTGTCCATCATGACAATTCATTGTTTCACGCAGGCTACTCAATAAAGGTTTGTGACCAACAAAAGACCAATTCGATTGGAGGGTATTTATTGAAAACCCAGGATTACTGATTTACTGTACAAATGGACCTAGTTCACAGCACAGTGAATGTCTCAAAATCCAGATGCACGTTGTTGACTGACTCTACGACTGGAGGCTCCTTTTATTACAGAGTCCAGACCGTAAGTGTATTTGACTGCACGAATGGTTTGAGTTCCAACTCGTGAGTTACTGTTTGACTGCACGATTGGTTTCAGTTCCAAAGCGTTAGTCAGTTGAAATGCGATGTGTTGCTTGGTAATAGTCTTGGTCGTGTGCGATGGTAGCCTAGCCGTCCACGAGGTACTGCGTGCTCTTGTGCATGCAGTGCTGTTGATGAGTTGGAGGAAGAAAGGGGAGTTGCTTGCATGTTCGAGTGGCATCTTGAAAGCCGTGTGCCTTGTGCTCTGAGAGCACGAGATGTTGACAATGTAGTAGTTCTCTATTGAGAGAACCGAACAGCTGGTAATTCACTCTCACCTCCGTTGATTAGCGCTGATGATTTTACAAGACTTTATGGACCCAGGTTTTAGACCCGGGGTAAAATGAGTGACAACAAACGAAAACAAATCAAATGATTAAAAAACACTCAAAAGATTCACGAACAGATGGTTGGACTACGGAAGTACATCTTGCCTAGGATGGATGGACTACCGCAGTACATCCTGCCTAGAACGGGTGGACTACCGTAGTACTTCCTGCCTAGGATGGGTGGACTACCGTAGTATATCCTGCCTAGGATGGGTGGACTACATTAGTACTTCCTTTCTAGGAGGGGTGCGCCTGTTGATAAAGTAAGCATTCGTAATTCGGACAATTTAAAATTCGAATTCCGATGTTTTGATAATGTTTGGATTCCAATTCAAATCCCGATTCAAATTCTGCTCATAATACCAATTTTTTTTGAATTCGAATTAAGATTCCAATTCCGATTTCCATCCCTGATTATATACTCTGTTCAAATATAAATGTCTAGATATATTTTGTCACAAATAAAGTCATGCTTTTCAAATACAAACTGTCTCAAATAGCATTTTATAAAGTTACTACTTCTACCTGATGACTAATTCGAAATTTTTACGAAATCTTCACTTTGTGACCATGTCCACCCACATTAGGCAGGAAGTACTACGGTAGTCCACCCATCCGAGGCAGGTTGTACTACGGTAGTACTTCCATCCTCGGTCATATACACTACGGTAGTACTTTGATAGGGTAGTACACCCATCCCACTACACCGGTCAAATTATACTATATAAGTACTATCATTCTAACAATTCATGATTTGTGTAAGACAAAGACTAAGTTTTCTATGAAATGAAAGAAATACAATTGGAGGAGCTTACGTCTTTTAATGCATTTTACGCGTGAATTTCTGTGAAGTCGTCTCGTGTTGCGGCATCCAATCTTGCCTAGAGCTGAGATTGTCTGAGACTTTACATGTATAGAAATTAATTTCTGGGTAAAAAAATGAAAGGCTTTTCCGAATTATCTATATCTTATCCTACTCTTCGAAAAGGTATTCATACCTAGTCTGACTTCAAAACACTTATAAATTTGTAAGTTATTCACTACCTGAGACAACCTATATACTAGGACCGCCTGTTCTTTCTACTTGATTTTTGTCCCTCAAAGTTTTATGTAAAATTAAATAGACAATGCTAAATGAAAAGTGTTCTAACATGTGGCTGGTATCCGACGGTATCCTGCAATGAGTTTGGGATTATATCGATTTGTGTTGGTGATGGTACCCCCAGTAGTAGGGAATAGATTAGACGAAATTTCTGACGTAGGGCCGAATGTACCTCTCATGACAAGTCATTCCGATGATTGAAAGAGATCTCCAAATTAAAATCATGCAAGGTTTCAACTGAAAGAAGCTCTGTGTCAATTTTGCTTTATCGAAGTTGAAATGCTGGTTTCGTACTCTCAACTATTCTCATGGATGTGCTCATTAAGCCAGTACGACTTGAGTCAAGTATATTCGAAACAAAAACCAAGGACATAGAGTAGACAGGTTAGGTCTATGAGCGCAGCCGTAATAATGGGAAGAAAGAATCTTATGAAAAATTTGGTTGGAGCCCATAGTGGGAGGGTGACGTCACGTCCGAGCCTTCTCCCGGTCCTCTCCAGCGCGAACACGAAACAGTGCACGGAACACAATGAAGTTGTTGCGACAATCAGTTTTCGTTCTCAATTAATTGCCAACGTTTGGTCACAAAAATAAGTGTAGCTACTGCTCATTCTGTGAACAACATGGTATTCACTTGCGCTGTTGCGGAGTGTTCGAATGGAAAAGTAGTAAGCAGTTACGTGGACCGGACATAGTGTTTCACGGTTTTCCAACGTCGAGGCCAAACATTTGTAAAGTCTGGGTAACAAAATGCAAGCGAAAGGAGAAAATTAACACCAAAAATGCGACAGTGTGTTCTGATCACTTTGGGCCATCGGATTACGAACGTGACCTTTGGAATGAACTACTTCAGCTGCCTCTCAGAAAAAAGTTGTAGCCGGACGCCGTTCCAACAATATTTCCTGAAAGACAAGGGATAACAAATCACATCGAAATTGGCCGCGACCTTCGAAATCGGAATAGGAAACGAAAGGAGACAATCACCGAATTACTTTCATCTAAAGGTACAGCTAACTTTTACTACTTTGTACACTAGGACGCGGACTAACAATATTTGTAGTAACACGTAACGCTGGAAAATCAAGTACTGCAAATGTAACAACTTTTTTGTATTTCCTACCAAGTATATTTTCAAATCCTCTGAAATTCTGTCCTTTAGAATTTAACATTCTCGTACAAACAGAATATTAAACCACTCTAGTATTGAAGACTCATAATTAAGGTTGCCGGCCTCTCTATTTAATACATTATGTTATCTTCAGTCAGAATCCACGCAAAACGAAGTATTCCACGTACTAAAGAGTTCCATTTTACTTACTATATTTTAGCTGGTTCATCCCCTTCAAAGGAAATCTCGTCACCAATTGTGACGACCCTTGACCGGTCAGGCCAATCAGGTAAATAAATATAATATATAGTGACGTACCTATTTCAAAATAAGTTTAATTGCAAAATACAATTTAGCATTTCATTACGAATATCAAATCATATTTCAAAGTTATTTTCATTCTTGTTACAATTTGTTCCAGATACTAATCCAGGAAACGACACCACCTGTGAAAATGCCACTCTGAGGTCAATAATTAGAATACAACGTGACTTGCTGTACAAACAAAATGAAACGATACAGAAGTATAAGAACAAGTACAAGGGTTCGCAGTATCGACTCAAACAATCGAAACACAACTCCACACTTGACTCACTAAAGTTGAAAATATTGAAATCTCGCCAGGCATCTCAGAAGCAAAGGATAATAGCTAAAGCTAAGAACAAACGACTGACAGAATTGAATTTACGGCACAGAATCAAACGATCTGAATTACTATCAAATATAGCTAAGGCAAAATCATGCTTCTCACAACCTCAGCTGAAGAAATTGTTAGGAAAGCGACGAGTCAATTGGAATTCTGACGATATCGTGCGGGCCCTAACTGTTAGAAGTATAAGTTTGAAAGCGTACGAAACCGCTCTGCTGAAGTGGAAACTCCCGCTCCCATCCAGTAGAACCCTCAGACGTTGGGTTCGAAGATTTGTCTGCCGTCCCGGTATACTGATGGATGTAGTAAAAATTTTGAAACGGAAAGTTGATACTATGGATGTGAGATCCAAGCTGTGCACAATTTTATTCGATGAAATGAGTGTGGATTCGGCATATGTCCTCGACCCTATTCTTGGAAATATATCTGAACACTCAAAAGTGCAAGTCGCTATAGCACGTGGATTATACAGCCACTGGAAGCAGCCAGTATATTTTGACTTTGATGCCGAAGTGACCAGGAAGACTTTATCTGATATTATTATAGCACTTGAAGATGCTGGATTAATTGTATGTTCAATTGTATCTGATTTGAGCCGAGAGAATCGCTCGTTATGGAAAGTTCTTCAAATAACCGAGACAAGTGTGTCGTTTCCAAACCCTGTCGACGAGAAGAGAAATGTGTACGTGTTCTCGGATGTACCTCACGACATAAAGAATCTCAGAAACCACCTGATTGATGATGGAGTTATCCTCGGCGATGGAACATTAATTAATAAGGATACTCTAGAATCAATTATCGCCGCTAATGGTTCCGAGCTTAAATTGTGCCCAAAGGTGACCTCTAGTATTTTGGAATTAAATGGGGTCGAGAGAATGCGAGTCCGCCCGGCTGTTCAGTTATTCTCACACCATACATCGACACTCGCAGCAAAAGTGTACCCTAAACAGCCTTCAATCTCAATTTTTTTTGAAACAATTAACAACGGTTTCGATGTAATAAACTCCAGAATTTCAGTTGATGGAAGAAACAGTCTGAAGTCCGGATACGGGTTCCAGTCGGCAGCCCAAGAGAATGCTTTGGATGATTTGGAAAATTTACTGAATACGATGCGTTTTCGGACGAAGAAAAAAAAGAATCCGAAGAAAGCTCTTTTACCCTGTCAGTCAAGTTTCATTGTTTCAATTAAATCTTTACGATGTCTTTGGGAAGAACTGCAAAGGCTTTACGGAATATCCTACATCTTGACGAGTCGATTAAACCAAGATGCAGTCGAGAGCTTCTTTTCGGTAATCAGATCATTCGGTGGTGCAAACACGAGTCCAACGGCAAGTGAGTTTCGTTACAGATTCAGGCTTGTTATCCTGGGATCCAGGACCAGGCCTCCTCGCGGGACAAACGTGCAATTTGGTGAAGACGATTTATCGTACATTAGTTTTGAACTAATGACGTGTAATGGACTGAGTGATACCTCCGGTGACATTCAAGAGGACAAATGTGTCAGCGCTAATCTTAAACCACAAACCAAGAGAACGAAAGTCGGAGACATAACCACCGAAGAGTCACTAAAATATTTGGCCGGATATATTGCTTGGAAGTTGAAGAAAGGCGGAAAGGGAATTTTCGGGCAAAATACAACATCCCTTCCTCTACATGGCATTCGCTCACAGACTTGGATTCAGCAGCTTTCAAGAGGTGGCCTGTTGCAACCAAATGAAAATATAATGGCTGAAGTGAAATTCTGTAAAAAACATTTCGACAATATGATGAACATTTTGAGTGGCCAGGAAGACATTTCGACAAAGATGCAAGCCAAATTATTGACGCTTGACCCTACGTTAAACCCAAATATTGTTAAAGAGTTTTTGAACATACGTTTGAAAATTAGGGTAAAGTATTTAAACGAAACAAGGACGAACAGTTTTTGAGAGCCCGTTCGAGCAAAAATTAATTTGTTTTGTCTTGAATGGATTAAACAGATGCTATTATTTAAAAAAATATTCAATTCCACGCTTTCGTAATTCATTCCGGCCTCCTCGTCAGGGAACAATTTAGTTTTAGATAGTGTCGTTTTGTTTAGATAATTGATGAATAGCTTTCTCGTGACAAGCCATAGTTTGAGCTAAAAGGACAAGTTGTACATTGAATTTAAGAGTAGTAGAGTAAATTCACGAAAAAGTATGGCCAGAAAGTTACCCTACCAATTTACAGATTAACAATTGAATTCGTAAAACTGAATAGTCGGTCGTATCTCCTTTACACACATTGCAAAAACAGCTCTTTCGTGACGTCACACTCGGGGACCGCCGCCCCCTAAGCAATATAGTTCAAATTCCAAGCGCGGGTTCCGATAGACCTAACCTGTATACTCTATGTCCTTGACAAAAACCAGCCAATGAATGAATTTTCAAGCTTTAAAAGTTAATAGCGAAAAACAATATTATACAAAAATATTCAGCAACTACTTAGAGTCAGAGGAGACCGTACAAATATCATAGGGAGTCGCAGCGCAGATGTCGTGGACCTTGAAATTCGGAAGTCGAAGAATTCTCTACCGGATTTATAACGAGCTTTACCCTTTCTCAACAGGGAACAGAAAATTCGAGCAATGGACTAAACAATCATTTTTGTCTAATTTTAGTTTTTATAAAACTTTGAATACATTTATTGTCCCAGGCCAAGCGAGTTGATTTTGACTAATACTTTAAACAACATGGACTTTGTAACCCTGATATAGCGGTAGCGTAGAAATAAATTGCGAAAAATGTCTGTAAAATATGGCCAGGGCATAGCCTAATACAAAGAAAACAAAATATGCTCTGTGCGCCAAAACTATTCATTGTTTAGAGATTTTACATTGACTAGCGTTATAAGATATTGGCTTGATTCCAAACGCAGTTCGCCTATTGATGGATTTCTGTACTAAAATAGATTAAATAGAGACAATAATGATAATGTTGAGTAGTGTTGTATGGGTTTGGGGTTTTTTACGGGTTTGTCAATTGGGTTTGGGTTTGGATTCGACCGAACCAAACCAAACCCTAACAAATAAAAAAACCCGAACCCAAACCCAAACCATAGATTTCGTTTCCAGAACCCGAACCTCAAACCCAGTTCTCAATTTCCGAAAACCCAATTCAATTGGGTTTGTAAATGGGTTCGTTTAACCATGCTTAACCTCTATGCTAATGCTTCTCAATGGTACCCGATATTAGCAGCAGTTCAAAACAACAAGGAGTGGTCACTAAATGACCTGTCCAAAATGAGGTGTCATTGGAACCACAACGTTATGGGAAGTACTTGACTCATTTTCAGCCGTTTGTGGTGACCTGAGCGTCTTCCAGATTTAACGGCATCCATTATTGTTGAAACCCAATTAAGAACCCAGTTCCGAACCCGAACAAAACCAAACCCAGGTTTCAAAGAATTAAAAAACCGAACCGAAACCCGAACCATGCTAGAAGAATTAAAACCAAACCGAAACCGAACCCTATTCACAAAAATGTTGGCAAAACCAAACCAAACCCGAACCCTTGCGAACCCATACAACACTAATGTTGTATGGAAAGAGTAACAGGTGACACCAGCACCTAATTGTCATCGCCTAGGACGACTTGAACACATTCATTTGTACAACACTCCAACAAGAGTTTCGTGTGCCGAATCATTTTGTCTACATTGATGCGTGTACACATTTTTTGACATCTGTAACGTATGGAACACTCTGTACCCAAAACTACCACCTCACAACTCCATTTCCCCCTCTTCCACCCATTGAGAGAC
>JAQFYE010005711.1:0-11616 GCA_034694305.1 Protaphorura glebata | reverse complement strand
ATAGAAATTACAACTATGTAATTGTAATTGTATTTTGTAATTTAATTACATGTGTAATTGTAATTGACCCAAGTCTGTATATCTACACACCTATGCCCATTCTTCGCCGATGTTAAGCAAAGCCGTAATTAGTTTCTGTAATCCTTCCGAAATTAATATGCATGGGGTCAAAGGTCAATGCAGGAGGGAGGTGAATTAGAAAATTCGAGCAAAGGAATTACTCCTGTCGGTTTTCTTCTGTTCAAATACCTCACGACAAGATTAATAAGAAGGATTCGGAAAATTGTACCAGCAGGGACGAGGGTTCATTAGGACCCTTAGAGGACCTGTCAAGGGATTTGGGCTTAGCACAGTAGTACCATTATGTAATTTCGATTGCAACGCTGCGCTGGAGTGTTAAGGCGTCGGCGGTGATGTTAAAGTAAAAGTAAAAGACCATATCTGTAATTATGATTACGGGGCACCTCGTCAAATCTTCAAAAGATAGAAATGAAATGAATGGCTTCAACTTCAATTCGACCTTCTTCTTACGAGGAACACTTTTCGGGTGTCAGAGAAACAGCGCACAGTACGGCAAAAAGTAGACGGTCGGATTTGACTTCATTTTTGATATGTTAGTCAATTGAACAGCTTTTGTGAAGGTTCTACCCCGAAAAGTTGAACCATTTGGTCACTAGATATACATGAACTTTTAAATGCACTTTGTCACGTCATGTATACGTCACGGATTCCTATGACGTCAAAGTGCATTTGGCCCACCCTTGTATTTGAAGCAGCCAAATACATGGACTTTTCGGGGTAGAACCTTTACATAAGTTGTTCAGGAGGTGAAAAGTTACAACATATCAAAAATCTTAGAAAATCAAGCAACCTACTTTTTCCCGTAAGGACTGCGGTGTGATTGACGCCCAAGAATAGTCCCTTGTAATATTTTACTGAAAGAAAAGAGTTGGCCGGCCGGATCTGAGACGGAAAAGGTTGTCGAAGAGTAAAAGCCCACACGAGTACCCCAAAAAAGTCCCTGTGGTGAACCTGAAGCACATTTCACACCTTTATTCTATTTTCTTTAAACATTTCTACTTCCACTTCGGGTTCAAATGATAACAAATTACAGTCATTCAAATCTGACGGCGGAATAAATGGGAGCGTCATGTTGGGGGTACGGGTGCGGCGAATGTTTTCATTTTGGAATTCAGTTCAGTGTCAGTCCAGCTAATAACCATTTTTCTTCTTTCACAGGATTAACGTATGTATAGAAATATATTTATACATATACAAATTAAAATTAACATATAGTATACAAATAGCTGACCTCTATCAAATTAGTGCATGAACTTAGGTACAATGAATGTATATGTACTGTGATGTCTAGAATATAAGACAATCAATGATGGGCAATATCTTTAGAATATTTGATGATCAAGTAATGGGCACGGGTCACGTATTAAATTACTAAATTTGCAATCTGTTACAATATTTTTTGTCACGTGACTGGCGAGTGATGTATTTTAACATTAATTACGGAATTTGACTGACGGCAATGGCAATAATGGCACGGGTAAAAAAATTATCACATCAAAAGTCATAAAATTGCTAAAGGCCAAATTCACATTCACATTGCATATTTTTGATTGAGATATCATGTCTCATTTAACAACGAAGTCAGTCCAGTAACGTGTTAGGGTTATAAAAATAACTCGGTCATAATAAACTGATGGGTGCATTTTATTTTCATTGCGCTGGCTGGCAATTAAAAATTTGTCTCAATTTTTGACTTGCCTCATGGAAATACACCGTACGACGTCAAGTCAATTAATTTCTAAGATTAATCTATAACAAATTAGAAAGCAAACAATAAAGTCTGTTATTCCTTCTCCGATAAGAAAACAAATTAGAAATCTGTGTAGCAATTAAAATATTCCGCGCGTGTAGGAAAAAACTTGTATTATAGTGCGAGGTAGTTATTTTTATGCAATTGTTTCAATTTGCCCCATCCCCCATTTGTGGGCGTGGTTTCAGGGTCATCTGATCATGTAGAGGCGTGTTAGGACACCTTACCCTACGTTGACAATTTCGAAAGGCTTTGGTGGCATCTAACGGAAATTCGCATCAAAAAGTGGATAAAGTTTCATAATGAGCATATTAAATGACATTTTTTGTAGAGAATAGGTTTTATGTATGGAAGGTAGCCCTAGTAGTAGGAAAATAGTTGAATAGCAATATAAAAATATCGCGTGAGTGATTAACCGATATACTTGTAGTGTTGATGTAATGACTGGCGGTGAACGTGGAGATAATGACAGGAGGAGGGCGGAAAAAGAATGAAAAGGAATTAAACAATAGGAAACTAGAGAGGGAGCTAACAAAATGCAAATAGAGTGATAATCTGATGTGGAGTGGAACTCATTTCAGGCCGTGCCTACGACGGTTACAGTAATTTATGTAATTTCTATACAACCCAATTCTAATTAGATATGCGGTATTTGCGTGCCATGCTGTAATCTTGGCAAGTCGGATAATTATAATTATAATGGGATTAAACTGAAACTGAGCGGATTCTACGGTTTTAAAAGCACGACAAGTTAATCAAACCATGTTTTAATGTAAGTTAATTAGTGGATTGTCCTTCAGGGCGTTCGGATTCTGTGAGTTTGAATTTTGTACGGTTTCTTGTAAACTTTATTGCAAAATTCATAATATTCATGCCGAACGTTTTACGTTGTTGCAAATTCCTAATTTTACGGTAAATTCCGTACTTTCACGCCAAACATTGTCGCAAATTCCTAATTCTACGGTAAATTCCATATATTCATGCCAAACTTTGTTGCAAACTCCTAATTTTACGGTAAATTCCGTACTTTCACGCCAAACATTGTAACAAATTTCTAATTCTACGGTAAATTCCGTACTTTCAAACCAAACTTTGTTACAAATTCCTAATTCTACGGTAAATTCCATGTTTTCGGGGCAAACTTGGTTGCAAATTCTTAATCCTATTGCAAATTTTTACATTCTATGATAAATTCCTAATTCTGCGCGAATTTCCAGAATTAGGACACTGGTTATCAATCACAAACGTTATCAAGAATTATAAATTCTACTCCATATTTCAAATCCGGTGACAAAATCCAAATTCCTACAAAAAATTCGAAAGTCGTTAAGAAATTCAAAATTTAATTGGTGTTCTGTGTTTATTACGTGTGCTTTTCGAATGTTTTGCAATAAAATTCCTGACGTAGATTAATTAAGAGGGCTGAAGTTTCGTCTGGTCGGTATTTCGCAACAATACACGAGTAAGGATTAGGATGAAGAGATATTTAAGAATAGCGTCCGTCCGTCCGTCCGTCCGTTGTGTAAGAATGGCCGGAGGAGTAGCAAAGGTATGTGAGTAATGATCTCATCTCTCTGATTGACACCCTGACGGTATGGCATTATCTGGACAATTACCTGCCCTCTGTGATTAATGAACCATTCCTTCCTTCCTCATACACAAGCATATCCACATTTGTATATACGCAACATATTTTTAGAAATTCAGTTGAAAAAATCAAAAATTTCTAAAAATTGTTCTATTCTTTTTGCTCTTTTCCTGTATATCCGAAAAAAAATGTTAGAAAGCTTCAGTTAAAAAGTCGTGGAAATTAGCTCCTCCCCTTTACTGCATGAGCACGTGACCTCAAAAGCACGCTATTTACACACTCGCACCAAAACGGGGCAAATTAGCCTACCTTACCCTACCAAATAATAAATTTATAATTTTTTTTTCTATTTTACAGGTAAAAAATGGCGTAGTTTGACGCCGAATGACCGAAGACCATTCGTGGAGGAAGCAGAACGTTTGAGAGTGCTTCACATGCAAGCACATCCAAATTATAAGTACAGACCACGAAGACGTAAGCAAACAAAGAGAGGGGGCCGTCGTCCGAATGAAATCTTACTCCCCCCACTACACACTCAAGAACATCATTACAATACGAATGGGGGTGGGACCGTTGGACCTTTCTCCGGGTATCATACTCCAGATGCTTCACCCAATGCCAGTCCAGATCCGGAACACCCTGTCAAAGAATTCCGCAGGGTCACCATTCCAAATGGTAAGGCTTCCTTTTAAAAAACAAATTGAGGGACCGTTCATAAATGACGGATTTACCTAACGAAATGATAAGAGGCTCCTGCTGACGGCGCCAGAACTAATTATGCTAGATTTTAACTTAATTGGAAATGACGCCTGGCTGGTGTTCCGGTGTTAAAGTAAACATTTGATGTGTTTGAACCTTGCGGCATGGCAGTTTGTCTTGTGAGAATGTCAATAATGAAATCCAAGTGGTCACACTTCAGACTGTATTGTAAATCAAGGTATGAGTGGCTCTTAGGAAAGAAACAATGACACGCGGATAGTTGATGAGATTTATTGGACTCTTATTTTCTATGTGCTAGTCACTAACCACTATTGACAAATACACGCCCAACCCACTCAGCACATTTCTTATGGCACCCATCAATGTTAATGTGAGCGATGACACCTTCGAACAAAAGTTAAATAGTCCCATTATCCAAATACAGGGTGGTTCAGAAAAAGGACACCACATAGAACTTACGACGAAAAGTAGGCTGTTGGATCTGGCTGTATTTTTTATACTATGCTGTAACCTGAACAACTTTTGCGAAGGTTTCACCCCGAAAAGTTAACGGTTTAACTTCTAGGGCCAAATACACTTTGTGAGTTCGAATTATGAAACACCATGTAATTGAACGGCAGGTGAAAGAGTATATCGCCATCAATCTGTTTGTCCAATTCATTTAAGATGACTCGTCTCCCAGCCAACGTCTGCCTAATTGTAAAACATTAAATGATGACTTTGCAATTTTTAAATTAGTTTGGATTGCGAGTTTGGTTTAGATTCAGATCTATTCGACAATCGACAGGTTTGATTGGGTGGGGCAAATTGTACAAGACACTTTACCGATGTTAGGATGATTCGTCATAATCATTTCATTTGGTGTCAAATCTAGTGTCGTAATTCTGATATTCGATGTCTAAAAACTGATTTTTGTACTACAGTGCCCTATTTCAAAAATAATTGACCTAGTCAAAAAATATCAAACAATTTCTGATATCGAGCATCGAACCCTGGACTGGACCTTTGTTTTGCATGTCGCACCTTCTCACTAAGCTGCTCAACCAGCACACCTCACAATTTTTGCAGGAAATCTAATTCAATTTACACAATTTTACTAGAATCAGACACTTCAAATTAATTATACTCATTAGAAATTATTACAGTGCCTGGTATCGAACTCTGGACCTTTCATTTTGAATGGGACGCGTTTGCTACTCAGCTATTACGCCAATAGAAATTTTATAACTGACCGTTGTTGTGTGAGTTTCAGAATATTGCGTACAGTAGAGAATTAAGAGAAACATTCGGTGACCGCTGACCGAGTTTGAACAATATTTAAAATATTTATTCTTATTTTTCTAGGACCAGGCGGTGGAACAGTTCACCAATCTCACTCAATGGTGGAATCTCCAGCAGACCACCACGGACAGGGTGGTCAAAACCAGAGTCACAGTCAACAACAAACCCAACAAGGGATGGAGCAACAAGTGAACGTCAACCTTCCAACACCAGAAATGTCACCGCTAGAGAATTCTGACCGTGAAGGCTTGACCTCAACATCATCCTCCGAAGCTGATCAACAACGTTGCCAAAATAGTAAGGGAAGTCCGGTCATGCAATTGATCACAAAGTTTGGCAACAAGACTTACCACCGAGCGACGCCCCCATTTGCCCAATTTACCTCCCAACAACAACCGCCGACTAATAACAATCATCATGACTCGATTTACGTACAACATCATTACCACCGACAGCAACAACAACAGCAGCAACAACAACAGCAACAACAACTCCAGCAACAACACCAACAACAGCAACAACACCAGGCATTACAAGACTATTTTGAAATGTCTGCCTCACACCATTCTCCACTCTCAGCCCATCATTTGACTTATAATAATGGGTATGATTCACCTGTCTATGTCCCAGGGTCACCAGCCCCCTGGTTGTCTCAAGAGGATTCGGATAGAGTGACGTATGCCATTGAAAATGGCGGCGGTGCTGGTTATGCGCACGCGCATGCCCATACACATGCGCATACGCATCCAGATCATCCACATCATCCACACCATCATTTTGATCAGTATGGACCACCAACGAGTTCCTACGGAGGTTTGGATGCAAATCATAACTCATTCTATCACTACGGAATCAAAATGGAGGAACAAGACCTCATCTCTTATGAACGTCATAGCCCTGGGAGTAATAATCAAAATTCAAATAGTACGACGAGTAGTTTAACTCTCAGCAATGACTACAATGACCAATCAACAACATCGAACAATAATAACTCGTCGTCTAGTCTCATCTATAAAGCTCTCTCGGAGGCTTGCAATGGCGCCCTCTAAGAAGTGAAAGTGTTCTATGGTCCTCTGTACCGAATCCTGCCGGATTTCGGTCTTTTGTACTGAATTGTGGTCCCTAGTGTCGAATTAAGTAACTTTGGTACGGATTATGGCCACTTGAGTCCAATTGTGGTCCTTCGAACCGGATTGTTACCCTCCAGACTGGATTATGGTCCCTTGAGTCTAATTGTGGTCCTTCGGACCGGATTGTGGTTCTTCAAACTGGACTATGGTCCCTTGTGTCCAATTGTCGTCCTTCGAACCGGATAATGGTCCCTTGAGTCCAATTGTGGTCCTTCGAACCGGATTGCGGTCCCTTGAGTCTAATTGTGGTCCTTCGAACCGGATTATAGTCCACGACAATGCGACGAATAGCTTTAACGGTTTTAATATATTACTAATGAGTGAGTATGGTGAATTTTAAATGTGGTGCTACGAGATTGACATGAAAGATTCCTTGTGAAGTCCAAAGGATTTGTGAACGGTTGTACAAAAAACATTCCCGAATTTGAAAATTTTATTGTGACATGACGTGACCGAAAAATTACCTCCAATCCAGGAACTGCTACGAGTATTTTGAATATCTGTAAAATTAGTTAATTATTTTGAATGCTAAGGTATGTTGGTAATGGCTGAATATAAAATATTTTATTATTATATTTCTTCGCATCTTTTTAAAATTCGGGTAATTTTCATTCCATTCACTTCACGGGTAATTAGTATTTTTAATTAGGACATATATGTTTAAAATGAGGCGTATATCACCAGGTTTGAATTTTGAATATTTTTTAAAAATTACAAAATCTTCAGAGTTAATTGGTTCCGGAATTTAGTACATTAATTTTAAACCTTAATGAACTTTAGGTTAATTTATATTACCTGTAAAGAATCTCTTCATGTCAGAGGTCAAAGAATTCCTTTATTTATCATACGAGTTGTGAGAATCCTATAAAATTCAACAAAGAATGCATATCCAGTTATTTTATGAGTTTATTTACAGTTATTATCCTTGTATCCGCATTAAACATACACATTATTATTTATCAACAAGACAATAATTCCTTTAATCACCTAATTAATTTTAAAAATGACAAATATTTATTGAAATCCGTTTCCTGCAAATAATAATTATCATCGCAAAGGGGGTCTTCCATTGTCCATCTTGTAGTGACGTTTGATTTATGTGACATCGTGAGAGCTTCCCTCGTCGGAAATATTATTTCAAGTTTCAGTTTCCTAGATTTCCCTTACATTTACATTTTACATCCGTCTTTCTGTCTTCTCATCATTTCCGCTTAATTAATACCTAATTAATTCAATTTTAAGTGCTGTAATTAATGTAATTAAATTAACATTTTTTTAATCAAGTAAAATTTAAAAAAAAATACAAAAAAATATGTACGAATCTGGGAAGTCGTTCGCGTGCTTGTAAATATTCAATTATTTCGTTTCAAGTTAAACAGGGTGGTTCATAACTTTTTTCCACTTCAATAGAGTACGATCTCAGAAGATTTACTTTTGATTAAAAATAGTTATGGGCCACCCTATGCATGTTTGGTATGAAAACGACTTATTATTTGCGAATTCCGTATATTAAGTGAGAATTCCTTATAGTTATATTAAATTTATTAACTATCTATATTTTATGTAAATATATGTGCAGTAATTACTCACCGCACTAAATAAAGTCGTAAGTGTAATTATTACTTCCGTCATTACCTTAATTACGATTAGTTTACGAAAGTCAACAATGTTAACATTTTAGCATATAGCATTAAACTACGACATATAATCATATTGTTATTACGTAAATACATATAATAACACACTACGACATACAATCGTATTGTTATACATATTACGATGGACTACGACATACATTCATTCATATTATTACAATTACAATTACGTATGTGTAATAAATCATTAAAATTTTTATTTAAATTTTAAAACTGTCACCGTCATTGTTGTGTTCGTTCTATTTTTGGCCAGCGAGGGTGTTAAAGTCATTTACATTTACATAATTGGCTTGAAAGACATCTGTCAATCCAAAGTGCATTTCTGGATGTGCAAATTGCAATATTTGCAATCCACGTGGACAATTCAGGAAAAGGTTTCTCTTTATCCATTGTTCAAAATCAATCGATTACTATTATTATCCAATACAAAATTACCAGACAACTTCCATACTAGGTAAGCTCATACTGCCAAACAAAAATAATTTGGAGGAGGATTTTGCAAAATTTAAGTCCAACAGAAAGTAGTTCGATCCGATTCCAGTTTTGAAATAAAAAAAATCGATTTTCATTCGTTTGACAGTATGAGCTTACCTAGAAAGAAAACTTTGTCGAGATGTTTTGTTTTTTGTGGTTTCCGGCTTCTGTTTACATTTTTAAATTTAAACCCAACTTAGGCCTCTGTATTCTCCAGTCAAAATTTGATGAATTGTTGGGGTCAAATTTTCGTTTTTAGCACAATTGTTTAACATGTGCCATTTTATTATGCAAATGATGAATTTGCTACTATTCAATATACTTGGACCAAACCGCAATAAAGCATTCAACTTATTAGTGCATTTTCTGTTTATTTGTAAATTATTTGCCTTGAAAGACCAGAAAAAAATTAAAATGCATACAAAAGGACGTACAAGGAATTTGGTAGTCGACCGACCGGGAATTGACCCGGGATTCGAAGAAAATATGCCCTGGTTGCCTTGTCTGAATTGAGTTAGGAATTTTTGCGAATAATAAATAAAGAATCCGACTTGTTTCACATGATTTCTCTTAAACTTTGATTTTTTTTCAATTAAATAGGAAATAACCTCCGGAGGTCAATGTGAAATGTGACGCAGAAATAAGACAGGCGCCTCAGAATCCTACATTGACCAGAACGCTCCGCTACTTTTGCAAATTCGCAAGTTTTGGATTGTGAGAATGGCACGTTCATTTGAGCGAATTTTTTTTCAACTGACTGCGTGTTGTCGGATATTCCACCGTTAGCGGCCGACCAGTATGCAGTATGCAGTACTGCAGTCGTAGAAAATAAGAAAAAATTGAGAATCCCTTCCCATGCAACCGTAGAGTGTTCTTCCGCTAATCAAACTGTATCATCTCATTTAACACTGAACTAGTAGTGTAATGAAGGCAAATATTAAAAACCGACCAACAACGCATTTCCTTTCCCGCGCTCCCGTGTCAGTCCCAACATATCATTAACCAAGTTTTAAAAAAAATTAAAGTTCTCAAACCAACAACAACACGGACAAGACCCAATTTCTTTCGAAAGTACTGTTCCGGGTAATAAAAACCATTTTGAAAAATAAATTGAAAATATTAAATTAATTTTTGAAGCGTTGAATTTATAAGAACGCCGCTTGGTAAAAAAAAATTATACAGAGGGTTATTTTGAAGGTAAGGCGAAGATTTTGTTTTGATTAGTTAGCCGTGCCGTGGACTCAATCAAGGGATGAATGGTGCAATCAAGATGAAGACCCTTCCCTCATCATAATAGAGAACAATTAGTCAATAATTAATTGGGTGAATCCATCCATCAACAACCTCTGGTCTTAATACCAGTCCGTCATACATTGCATAATAAATATGAATAATAAAATCTCATCTCATCAGTTCGTTCAAAACATCCGTTGTCTATGTCAATGGGCTTACAATTTTTGAACCACCCTGTAAATTTAAGCAATCATGGATGTTTAGTAATGAATTGGATAATTGCGGATTGATAATGATGCCATTTAATTCTCTGAAGTCGGAATTGAAAGCAAAAACGCTTAAACCTTGAAGACTGAGAACTGAGCATTAAGCGAAGTCAGTCAATCAAAGATGATGGATTTAAACTTAATTTATTCCAAGGTCATTTCTGATTTGCTTGATGAGCCAGAAGTCAAAGCTTGCGATCGATTACTAATGATTTTTGTCAATTTAAAATTTAAAGGTGCGACTACGACTGGATTCAAATTGCAATCATACTTTATAAGGAATCGAAATTAATCTATCAAAATGTCAAATGGATAAAAATTAATCTAGCTACTCTAAAGAACACTGAACTGCGCAGTCCTTCCTACGAAAAATGGTCAGTTGGATTAGGCCAAGTTCTTGATATGTCGTAGCGAACAACTATTTTAAAGGTTCTAGCCCGAAGAGATAGCCATTTGAACGTTAGAACCACAGGTTATGACATGAAAGCGTCACGGGTTCCTGACCTGGCAAAATGCAATGCAAATGGTCTCTGTATTTGTAGTGACCGAACGGTTAGAGTTTTTGGGGTAGAACCTTCACAAACCTTCACAAAAGTTGTTACTCTACAACAAATGATTTTCCACTTGAAAACTTAATTACAATGTCGAGATATTTTGTAAGATTTTTTCTACCATATGCCGACTACCGACCATGGACCAAATCGGATTTAATTATAGTCGTAGTCGTGAACGTTTGGATTTATTCTAATTAAGTGAGCTGAAGGGTTACGAGCGGGCAAAGAAAATTCTTGTGTGCAGTGCTCTACTGTTCTTTCCTGAGCGCTGCGCTCGCGCTCAGATCGCTGATCGTCAGATCAAAAATAAATTACGCCAAGTTAAGGTATAAGTTGACTAACAAGGGAGCTCTCTTGGATGCGAACACTAGTGGTTGCTTTAACTAGGTATTTTATCATTCCTTATTACTAGGGGTACCTTCCTAAGGCCAAACGGAAAGTCAACCCACCCTGGACGAAAAATATTATGTACATTGGAATTGGAAACCCTTTTAGTCCTAAGGCCTCGGCAACTGAGGCCTTGCTGCTCCAAGGGTTTCTAATTTGTATCTAACATTTACATTCTATAGTGACCCCTGGAGGTCACCCAAAGTATTTTTCGGCAAAAATCCTTCGCAAGCTTTGTTCAGCAACTCGATACTTACCCGTGTGCCAAGTTTGGGGCGAATCGCACGGGGCGCCGTTCGGCCATTCCCTCTTGAAAATATGGATGATTGAGCGTTCCTTACACAGATAATTAATTTTGAAAATTTAGCTTGACCCCAATGGTCAATATACAACTGAACTGTTTTCCCTGTGAACTTACTGGTAAGGGTGGGTCAATTTTTGGTTGAGTTGAAAAGCATGTCGTTTCCAGCGGAGCTGAAGTAAGTAGTAATGAGAAA